>ML249944.1:0-41720 GCA_005239495.1 Nicotiana undulata
ACAGTTGGTCGCTAAGTATAAATCAGATTTATTTTATATTTTATATTTTATATAATATTTAAATTTTATTTATTTATATTTAATAATTTTTTTAAATAATAATTCTTTAGCGACCAACTTTGGTCGCTAAATTTAAATTTTATTTATTTATATTTAATAATTTTTTTAAATAATAATTCTTTAGCGACCAACTTTGGTCGCTAATTTTAAATGTTATTTATTTAAATTTTATAATTTTTAAAAAATAATAATATAATTATTAAAATTTTATAACGGGGTCCCACTTTAGCGACCAAAGTTGGTCTCTATTTGCTTCCCCTTTTATAAGCGACCAACTTTGGTCGCTAATTTTAAATGTTATTTATTTAAATTTTATAATTTTTAAAAAATAATAATATAATTATTAAAATTTTATAACGGGGTCCCACTTTAGCGACCAAAGTTGGTCGCTAATTTCAATATTTCTTTGATCAAGAAGGTCTGACCAGCCCGGCCAATATTTTGATCACATTAGTGACCAAAGAACGACCAACCTTGGTCGCTAATATATTTACAATTATTTTTTAATAATTTTCTCCAATTTTGCGACCAACTTTGGTCGCTTTTCTTGACAGACCAAATTGGGTCGCAAATTGTTGGTCGCTTTTTCCCGGATTTTAGTAGTGGATTTTTCAACTGCCTCTCTAGATAGGCCTTTTGTAAGTGGATCCGACACGTTATCTCTTGACTTTACGTAGTCAATCGTGATAACACCACTAGAGAGTAGTTGTCTAACGGTATTGTGTCTTCGTCGTACATGACTATGACAATATATAAAAAAAGGTGCCAAGAGTTTGGGCCAAAATGGAACATCTTCCAAAAAATTTCGGAACCATTCAGCTTCTTCACCGGCCTTATATAAAGCCTATTACTGCTACTGTCCAGATATATTAATGCAATAGAAAGTTGACAACAGTTACAAAACAGATTTTAAAACATATAATGTTCTATAATTTATGCAAATTTATTGGAGTTATATATTCTATATAAAGATTAACGTCAACAATTATAAGATATAGACTTTCCTCGGATGTTAGTTTCTTTTGCGGTTGTGGGTCGGATTGGTTATGCCTTTGATTCATAACTATTTTATAGTTTTGTTAATATAATCGTCTCAAATTTGCCACGTCAAATATGTATTTATATATAAAAAAGCCACAAGGAGAGATCAATAAAGTGGATGCAACCCTTGAAAAACAAGATTAAAACTTAAACAAAAGTACTAGGTAATTTTTTTTTTTTTTTTGCCGTAGTGAGCAATTAGTGGCAAGTATACAGTTTTATTGAGTTCTGGATTTAGAGCGGCAACTTCAAGTGCTAATAAGTGAATTCTAAATTTATATTTGTTCATATTTAATAAATATTTTACTATAAATATACTTTAAATAAAAACTAGTGACTTCAATCTAATCCCAAACTCAACTTCTGTCTCCGCCCTTGTGCACAATATAACCTCTCACAATCATTATAAAAAAGTGAGTATTGCATAAAATTCATAAAAATGATTCAAAAGATTGGAACTTTCAAAATAAATGGAGTCCGCACTATCAAAGTAGGACTATGAACCAAAAAGGGTGGCACTAGAAGCAATTCTATTGGACAAAGCAACGTGCATTGCGTTTTTTATTTGAGGACATCTAAAAAGAAAATAAATTTTACTAAAAAAGTAAAATAAAATAAATTGTATATAAAAATCATAAAAGACTAACGACCTGGATATTACCGTAATTATATAAAAGTCAAGATCCAAATTGCAAAGCAACTTTCTATAAGTAGGCTAGCGACCCCTAAGTTTTCACAAAAAGAGCAAAATGGCTCTCTCTGAGCATAAACCAAGTAGACTCATATTCTCATTGGAAACTTTTCTACTAGTTTTGCTCTTCTTTACACTTGTCACTTCTTCAGTATCTGAGATTTTCTTTGAAGAAAGCTTCGATGGTAAATTCATTATCATTTATTTATTCTGAATTTAATAGCATTTCTTGCCTCCAGTTATTTTTAGCTTTGAATTCTATGTCATTTGAATTGTATGTAAATAATTTATTTTTTTAAGTCACTTTCGGTTTGGGTGGTTTTGTATAGAATCTATTGCTGAACTTCTCTTTTTGTGCTTTCTTCCATTTTCTTATGAGTTGACCACAAAGGTTTATTGGATGAACTTAAATTTCTCTACTTATTTATGCTTGGCTACTTAATACAGATATGGAATAAATTTTCAGTTGAGCTAGAGTATCTTTGAAAATAGCTTGATTCTGGGTTTGCGGATTGGGATTTGTTTAGATAATTAGCAAGTCACTTTGTTATTGAATTGCTTAAATGTGTAAGTAATTGAAGTTGGTCTTTATGATGGATTGTAAGAGGAAGAGATACAAGTGTTCCTTTCAATTCTTATTATTATTTTTCTTATTTTCTCTCTCTCTCTCTCTCTTATTATATTTATTTATTTATTGGATTTGGAAAAGATGGATGGAGGAGCAGATGGGTGAAGTCAGACTGGAAAATCAGTGAAGGAAAAGCAGGCTCATTTAAGCACACGGCTGGCACATGGGCTGGTGATCCTGATGACAAAGGTTTGACTTTTGGAATTCTCCATCTGTATACATAATGGGTTGTTTTTTCAAAATATCCAATAGAAAATTGACTAGAGTTATATTGCTCTATATACAGTGATTGCGATATTTATGTTTTCAAATGGAACTGCAACATGCTAGGTTTATTGGTACTTGATGATTTGATGCTTATTGTTTTCATACTTTTCATGTGCGAACATAAAGTAATATGTCGCTGACTTGCAGTATAAGATCACAAGCGTCAACAACTTAAAGTAGTAAAATGAAAGTGGTATGGTGTCAAGCTTTGGAGTGTTTGCTACATGGTTACTCATCAAAGTTTTTCCTGCTTTTGAACTTTAGAGTCAATGCCGAATGTGTTTGAGTAAGAATGTTGAAGGGCATTTGGTCACTTCTTCTAATTTTTTTTCTCTCCAAAGTGTAGTGCATTCGGTAATTGGTAGCTTATCTCAATATTTGACTTTAACACAATTGCAATACGAGGCAAGGAAATACTGTGAACACTGGATTGACTTAACATGAGACGAGATGCTCTTGCAAGAGCAAGTAGAGCTTCTATCATTGGGCTTTCCTTCCTCTAACCACCTAAAAATGGACAGGTGGATTTTTCCTATCCCCCAGTTTGATGTCTCCTTACTTGATATAGCTAAAAATAATAAAGTTGTCTCCTTACTTTGTAAATCTCTCATACTCAACCGCAAGTCCTTGTAATTTTGTTTGGCTGATGAAGAATTCTGTAGCTGATTTAAGATGATACTGCTTTTTGCAGGTATCCAGACAACAAAAGATGCCAAGCATTTCGCGGTCTCTGCAAAGATACCGGAATTTAGCAATAAAAACAGAACTCTGGTTGTACAGTATTCTATAAAGTTTGAGCAAGATATTGAATGTGGAGGGGGTTATATAAAGCTTCTCTCCGGATATGTCAATCAGAAGAAATTTGGGGGAGACACCCCATACAGGTCATTTCTTGTCATGTTCAGAATGTGAACTTCCTCTTTCTCCATTTAAGACATCCCATGATCTGGAGATTTTGTGATTGGTATAAGCATGGTTTTTAACAACATTTTTTTCCTTTCCTGTGAGGGATTTTTTGAGTGGGCACTACCACTTTTCAAATTTTGAAACATGGGTATTGTGCATGAATTCTTAATGAAAAATTTACATGTTATTTTGAAACATGGGTATTGTGCATGAATTCTTAATGAAAAATTTACATGTTATTTTGAAACATGCCAGTGATCTCCCTGATCCAATATCCCGTAGCAGCACAACCACTCTCTTTTCTGGGTGTCTTACCTATGACACTGATTAGTTAAGGATCGCCGAGTTGGATACACATACATTTTCATCATAACTCATGAGTAGAATTTGCACACAGAATATCTTAGTTCTAAGAGTTACTGATAAGTCACTAAAAGAATCAAAGTCGAAAAGTAGTGCGATGTAAAGAATGTAATTCCTTATATGTCGAAGGGGACAATTGTCCTCTATTTTTCCTATCCCCCAGTTTATTGTTTGTGTCATCGTACTTTATGACCTGGAAGCATCCTCTCTAATCTATGTTCGCTAATCTTTCTTGTTGCTGCAGTTTTATGTTTGGACCAGATATCTGTGGTACACAGACGAAGAAACTTCATGTTATACTTTCCTACCAAGGCCAGAATTACCCAATCAAGAAGGAATTAGAATGTGAAACTGACAAATTAACACATTTCTACACGTTCATTCTTAGACCTGATGCATCCTACAGCATCTGGATTGATGGTCGAGAAAGAGATTCTGGAAGTATGTATACAGACTGGGACATACTTCCTCCCCGCAAATTCAAGGATGTAAATGCAAAAAAGGTATACCAACTTGAGGTGGTGGTTTTGCAAAACTTAGGAAAACCTGCCGAGGCCTAGCTTTATTTATTACGTTAGCACATTGGTCATAAATTTTGCTGGGAAATAGATTCTCATTATAAGCTGATATTCCCTTTTTCTCTTCCAAGTTGAAAGATTGGACAGCTATTGTTTTTAAACTGCCTTCCGTCCCTTTACTACTTTGCAAAGTTTTTGGTACTTATGTGGTGTTTGCCCCCTCACTTATTTCCTTGCTTTATAGCCTGCAGACTGGGAAGACAGAGAATATATTGAAGATCCAGATGACATCAAACCTGAGGTAATTTATATTGTACGTGGTTAGGTTTCTGTAGTTTTTAGCAATTTGATTGCAGATTTTCTTGGATCGTTTTACTCCAGGGATATGATTCTATTCCGAGAGAAATTCCAGACCGGAAAGCTAAAAAGGTTAGTTTTCAACTGGAACATAATTAACGGAAATCATGTTCATTTCACCTGCATTGTTGATGAGGTTTTATGTACTCCTTTTCTAAGATATGGTCATTCTAGAATGGGTTTTCCATTTAGCTTTGTAAGTTTCTATATGTTTATGCTCTCTTTTCTCATATATATAACTGTGCCTATGTGAGCTTCCATCCTATTAAATTTTTTGTATTATTGGTTCCAATCTGGATGGAGGAGGGTAGTGGTAGATTGACAATCACTACAAAAATTGTAAAATATAGTTGACCCTACTAGTTTGAATAAGGCTTGCTACTTGTTGTAGTGAATGCCTCTGTCTCTCTCTCTCCATTATGTCCTTTCATCTTTGCTCCACCTGTACCAATATTTTTTAGTTAGAAATTGAGATAGGAAAAAGCAAGCCTCAAACAGACAATGAAGTCCTATGCAGTCCGATACCACAAGATTTTCTTTCTTGTCATCTCTGTTTTAGTTGGATTCTATCCATCTCGATCACATCCCTGTAGAGAAGAGGCTTAAAGCTTCTTTGTGGTGACAGACGGAGAGGACATTGGACAGATAGTTTTCTGTTTGATATGTTATCAAAGCGTAAGAAATTTGTCATATAAGATGCATGATCTAGAGTGACGAGACTACATCTTCTAAGTTGATTAACCTATTTATCAAAATTTGCTTTTCTTTTGATCAGCCAAATAACTGGGATGATGAAGAGGATGGTATGTGGAAGCCACCCAAAGTACCTAATCCAGCATACCGTGGTCCATGGAAAAGGAAGGTATGTGAAAATCCTTTTGAATGGTTGATTATTAAGCATGAACTGGAGTATCTACCGTCTTTATTCTTATGACGCAGAAAATTAAGAATCCCAACTATAAAGGAAAATGGAAGATTCCTTGGATTGATAATCCAGGTAATCAATGTTTGCAATCATATCAAATTGAATTTTGATGCGTGTGATACTGCCTTGAAGTTTTAGGAGATAAGTGGAAAATAAATTCTGATGTTTCCCTTTGTTTCCAGAATTTGAAGATGATCCTGATCTCTACGTACTGAAGCCGATCAAATATGTTGGTATCGAAGTTTGGCAGGTAATATAGACCATCTTTTCTTGGGCAATGTCATCTTCTCTAACAGCTAACTCTGCATTTTTTTTAATTTATATTGTAACAAGTGGAATATAATATGTCGGAATGCAGGTAAAGGCAGGTTCTGTTTTTGATAACATTTTGGTGTGTGATGAGCCAGATTATGCAAAACAAGTGATTCAGGAAGTGTTTGCCAATAGGGAGGTTTGTACTTGATCCTCCATATTTTACTGGCAATTTGTAGCTTGATTTCTCTTCTAGTGCTTAAGAATATCTTAAACCATTCCTTCAGGCTGAAAAGGAGGCGTTTGAAGAGGCAGAGAAAGTGAGAAAAGCAAGAGAAGAAGAGGTAATGGTTCTTGCTAATCAGTAACATTATGCTTAACTTTCTTTTGCTGATGCATGAGTTCTAAAATGGTGGGAAATTCTCAGGAAGCTCAAAGAGCAAGAGAGGAAGGTGAAAGGAGGAGACGAGAAAGGGGTCGGGACCGACATCGGGACAGATACAAGAAGGTTAGTGTCTGTATATTCAGATTCTTAGATATGCTTTTACCAGTCAGTTTCCTCGCAATATTTTGCTTTTTTTTTGCCTTGTTCATCTCCTTCTTTTGTTCCCTTAACCTTCCCTTGTTAAAGATTTTAATGAAAAGGTTCAGTTAGAAGCTGCAATTCCGTGACGACTTATTTCTGCATGCTGATTTTCTTTCAGCAGTCGAAACTTCAGAATTTGTTTGTCTATCGCTTTCTATACTAAATTCCTCTTGGCAATTGGATCTTTTCTTCCTCGTGTTTCTGAAGCCTAATTTTGCTCATTAATTCCACCAGAAATACTTGAAGCTTCTGGGCTTTTGTCAAGTCAATTGTTTTTGTAGGGAAAACCCTATATATATATATATATATATATATATATATATGATTATAAAAAACCAATTCAGTTTGCTTGATATGTTCTTAAATAGGTGCCACTGTCAATAATTGTTTTGACATCCATGTCTCTTTGTTTTACTGTACATTTTTTTTGAAATTGTAATTTCTAATTTTTGATTTTATACTTTTCTGCAGCGCTATCACCACGATTATATGGATGACTATCATGTAAGCTCATATATCTTCTCCTCCTATCCCACCTCTTCCATACTTGTCTCTCCTAATCCAAGATAACCAGACTTATTCTCTAAATCTCTAATTGTCCATAAACGATTGCTCAATTGCATTGGCCAATTTACAGAGTCTCGATAGATGTGTTCTTATTGTTCATTGGCCCAAATACTGTCCACTTCACAGCCTATGAAGAAAATATTTTGGTTAATTCATTAAAAAGATTGATCCTTTGAAGTTTGTATGGAGTTCAAATAATTATTAACTGTGAAGAAAATCATCACCTCTATTTTGGGCTTCAGTTTGAAAAGTGATGCTTTCAAATGGATAGATATATCCTTGGTTTGTTATATCACAACTGCAAATTGCACATTACTGTTGCAAACAAAATTTCTTGCAGGACAAAACTTTAACTGGTTGTTGGACCCATACATTGTCAATAAAATTCTCTTAAATGCTTCATTTTGCTTAACAAAGGCATACTTAAAACTCTTTCATCCTTTATAGGACAATCCAAGTTATGTTTTAGTTAATAGATTTTTCCTGCAATGCACATAGTTTCAATATGTTGTAAGTAGAGGTTACAGTAATTACACAGTTAACTCACATTAGTGAAATTCACAGTCATATCCAGCATAATTTGTAATTTATTATAGTACAACTACAACATGAAAACAGAGGTTATTGAGAAAAGATGGAACGATGAAGCATAATGATCAACAATGTTATGAAAAGCCGTACTCGATATGTAGGTTGAAATTAATCTGGTGAATGAATTATTGGTTGGTAGATGAATTTCTTGTTTTGTTGGGCATGTTATACCATGCACTTTCAGTGACATTAGTTGCTCTTCTTCTGTTGTTGCAGGATGAACTTTAAATTGGTGTTAAAACCATACTACATTTTCCACACCAGAGACGGCGTTTGGATTTATGTGTTCCTCTTGTTGTATTTTGCTATTGTTGTATCTATATTCTTCATAATGCAAACTCATTAGGCGTAAGAAATGCATTTTGTATCTCTGAAACTAGTTTAGTTTGTGTTGAGAGCTGTCAGCTGAGTGTCAAAGCTTGGTTAGCCTGACTATTCTGGAAATGTGATATTGAAATTGAAAATTCCGTCTACTTAATCATGCAATTAACTGAGTGTATATGGGGTCGCTTAAAGATTTTGCTCACAGCTCTTGTTTTTCTATTAAAGGTTGAAAATATTAGACCATAAATACTATAGTTGTTGATTGAAAAAGCTACGTTTGGGTCACTTCAAGGTTTTGGTCTACATCACGGCCTGGAACTATATTGCAGACAAGAGCTTTTAATTGTAGAGGGGCGAGTCAAGTATCTGCTCGTTTCAAACTTAGCACTACTGGCTCACGAAGATTTCTTGATTATTGGAGCGGAAAGACCCTAGGGCCACGTGGAGAGCTTATATCACATTCCTACTATTAATAAGACACACTTTGAGGAGCTTCAGGTACTTGTTTGCCCACTGAAGGGCAATTTCGAAATTCTACAAGGCCATTATGAGGATTTAGGACACGTGCTCTAGGTTTTGACGCGTTTTACACCATCTTCTTCGGTTGTTATCTCCGCCAAATCTCATCTTTTCCTCTTTATCAGTGACTATCTCTGCTCTTTGTAAAAAACTTCATATTTGCTCAAATTTCCCCTGCTTCGGTCCATCTCTTCTGCTTTCCTTTCTCACTGTTAGGGTTTTTTGTGTCATCTGCTGGGCTATCCGGTCAGTTTACTTCCAAGCTTCTCTTCTTTCTTTTCGTTTTTTCACCTTCTGCTACTTTTAAATTCTTTACTTCATCCTGCTTTCTAATAGATTATAACTGTATAATTTGAGTAAAATAGTTGGTCGATTTTTATCTTTTCCATATGCTTCATCATCGCCAGATTTAAATTTTGCGATATGGGTTTAAAATGGTCAGCCGATTTGAAATTCGACATTAAATGTCTATAACTTAGATAAGAGATAACGGATTTGCCTTTCTCCTTCATGGGTATATCGATTACTACTTTTGTATATCTACATACATCCATTTTAATTTGTACTATTAAATTGGATTAGTACTGCTTAAATTGAGTAAAGTAGTTGCTACAGCACATGGCTGATGCAAATAGATTGAAAAAAAGAGGTGAATTAAAGATTTAGAGATTCCGGGCGGCACACATACATAGTCACATATGGTCTGTAGATATAAAAATTCTGGGTTTTTAGCTTATATTTGGCACATTTGATTGTTGATATATGATCATTAAACGAATTGATTGTCTTTAAGTAACACTTGTAAAATTTCGTTTTGATTATAATATAGGCGTGCAAGGTTAGGAAAATGCCTATGAATGAGTAATTGAGATAAAATTCATGACTTGACTTTTACACATGTTTAAAAATACCATGTTTTACTGTCCGTTAAGTTAACCAAAGTTTCTTTCGCTTTTATATACTGGAGGTACAAGTAAGTGTTAATTTTCAGTCTTTTTCGTTTTATGATTGATCTTGAACTGCAAGAATATACAGAACTATCAAAACAGCATAGGTGAACACTTAGATTTTTAATTAAAAAATTTGGTGTTTACTAATTGATACACTCGGAGAGTACTTCCTTGCATTAAGTTTTACACTTTTTAGCTAACAATGACTAATATGTTTTGCTTTGTTGCGCTTTGTTCATTTGAGTTATACAAACTATTTACTGTTTCTGTTTGATAGGTTAACCAAATGAGTGGACAACTCTCTGAATTTGATGTTCTTTTACATCTTGATGTCTCATTTTACACTGTGTTATTGTTTGTATTGCCCTATCCTATTTTAATTTTGTGTGATGAGTTCCTTTAGATTGGTTGTGCAGATATGGCATGCCGGCTGTTTCAGAATGGTAATATTCAAAATCACACATGTGTACCGGGTTTCGAGCTATGTACATGTTTTCTGACTATTTTTTTATTATGTTGGGATCTGGTTCTCTTCTAAGCTCATAATGCAAGAGTGTATACATATAGAGAATGTGAGGAGTTGGTGATGCTGATCTTATTATATGTCAATTACCAGTTACCACTTTGAACTTATTTGATTAGTGAAGGTAGTGTGATTGATCCTAACTTAACGTACAATCTTAGACAAGGAGTAATGAACCATTGCTGTTAACAGATCCTTGTTGTGTCACATGCTATCATTTTCAAAGGGGGGTTCTACATAAAGTTCAAAGGTTGTTACTGGTGATTTAAAGTAGTTCTGAAGTCATTATCCCTTATTATATCATAATAAGGTCCGGCTCATTGAAAGATGTGTGCATGTGCACAGGAGTCACCATCCAAGTGAAACAACCTTGAGCCTTTTTTCCCCCTAATGAAACCAAATGAGTTCTTTAAGATTCTTTACCTTGACCATCTTACGTTAAGTCAAAAGTGTCACGACCCGAAATCCCACCCTTCAGGTCGTGACTGTGTCTAACGTTGAACCCGTTAGACAAGCCAACGTGTACAATTAATCTAACATTGAGATACCATCTTAACTGAAATAACAAAACACTTTACAGTTTTTAACAGTGGAAATGGAATAATAATTCAAAAATGTTTAGTGAAATAGTAAATACAGAACGTCGCATAAGCCCCAAAAACCGGGATGTCACAGCTCACGAACTCTCTATAGAGTGCTAAATACAAGTCTGAAAGGAAAATACATCATTGTCTTTGAGACTAGCGGAAAATGTAAGACAATAAGAGATCCAAAGAGTAGAAGAGACACCAAGGCCCACGAACGCCAGCGGGTATACCTTGAAGCTCTGGGTGGACTGAAGGTGACTCCCTCAACGCTGTCCACTGGGTCCGGGTGCGGGATCGGCACAACATTAAGAAGTGCAGTGTAGCATCAGTACAATCGACCCCATATCTGAATAGTACGCTCGGACTGTCCGTCCGTCTGAGGATGAAATGCTGTGCTCAACTCAATTTGCGTGCCCAACTCTCGCTGAAATACTCTCCAAAAATGGGAGGTAAACTGAGTACCTCGGTCTGATATAATGGATAGGGGCACACCATGCAATTTGACAATCTCTTTCATATAGATCTTTGCCAACTTCTCCGCTGAATACGAAACCGACACAGGAATTAAGTGTGCTGACTTGGTCAGCCTATCCACAACAACCCATACTGCATCAACCATCCTCTGAGTCTGTGGAAGCCCAACTACAAAATCCATCGTGATACGCTCCCACTTCCACTCGGGAAGCTGAATCTGCTGCATCAAACCGCCGGGTCTCTGGTGCTCATACTTAACCTGCTGACAATTCAAGCACCGAGCTACATAAGTTACAATATCCTTCTTCATCCTACGCTACCAATAATGCTGCCGCAAGTCCTGGTACATCTTTGCGGCGCCCGGATGAATGGAATACCGGGAACTATGGGCCTCCTGTAGTATCAACTCACGAATGCCTTTCACATCGGGTACACAAATACGACGTTGCATCCTCAAAACTCCCTCGGCATCAACTGTGACCTGCTTGGCACGTCCGTGCCGAACCGTATCTCTAAGAGCGCATAAACAACGATCATCATACTGCCTGGCACGAATACGATCATACAATGAAGAACGAGCAACGGTATGGGCCAAAACACTGCCACCCTCAGAAACCTCCAATCTGACAAATCGATTGGCTAACGCCTGAACATCCAAAGCCAAAGGTCGCTCTCCAACTGATAGATAAGCCAAACTACCCATGCTGACTGACTTCCGGCTCAAGGCATCGGCCACCACATTGGCCTTTCCCGGATGATAGAGAATAGTAATATCATAATCTTTCAGCAACTCTAACCACCTCCTCTGCCTCATATTCAACTCCTTTTGCTTAAACAAGTATTGCAAACTCTTGTGATCAGTGAATACCTCACACGGTACCCCATACAAATAGTGCCTCCAAATCTTCAAGGCATGAACAATGGACGCAAGCTCCAAGTCGTGAACTGGATAATTCTTCTCGTGCAACTTCAACTAACGAGATGCATAGGGTATGACCTTGCCACCCTGCATTAATACCGCACCGAGCCCAACCCGTGACGCATCACAATACACGGTATACGGACCTGAACCTGTGGGCAATACCAACATTGGTGTTGTGGTCAATGCTGTATTGAGCTTCTGAAAGCTCGCCTCACACTTCTCGGACCATCTGAACTGAACACCTTTCTGCGTCAACTTGGTCATCGGGGCTGCTATAGATGAAAACCCCTCCACAAACCGGCGATAATAGCCTGCTAGGCCCAAGAAACTCCGAATCTCTGTGGCTGAAGTGGGCCTAGGCCAATCTCTAACTGCTGAAACTTTCTTCGGATCCACCTGAATGCCCTCTGCCGATACAACGTGGCCCAAGAATGCCACAGAACTCAACCAGAACTCGCACTTAGAAAACTTGGCGTACAACTGCCGATCTCTCAGAGTCTGGAGAACAACCCGAAGATGCTGCTCATGCTCCTCTCGACTACGAGAATAAATCAAGATATCATCTATAAACAGGATCACGAATGAGTCCAAATAAGGCCTGAATACCCGATTCATCAACTCCATAAATGCAGCGGGGGCATTAGTCAACCCAAACGACATGACCAANAAAGGATACTTGTTCTTAATGGTAACCTTATTCAACTGCCGGTAGTCAATACACATCCTCATAGATCTATCTTTCTTCTTCACGAACAACTCAGGAGCACCCGAAGGAGAAACACTAGGCCTGATGAAGCCTTTATCCAACAAATCCTGTAATTGTTCCTTTAATTCCTTCAAGTCTGGCGGAGCCATACGATACGAGGGAGTCGAAATGGGCTGAGTGCCCTCAACTAACTCAATACAAAAGTCAATATCCCTGTCGTGTGGCATACCCGGCAGGTCAGCAGGGAATACCTCTGGAAACTCGCGAACCACGGGCACNCGAAATGGGCTGAGTGCCCTCAACTAACTCAATACAAAAGTCAATATCCCTGTCGTGTGGCATACCCGGCAGGTCAGCAGGGAATACCTCTGGAAACCCACGAACCACGGGCACAGACTCTATCGAAGGGACCTCGGCACTGGAATCACGAACATAGGCCAAATAGGCCGAACAACCCTTCTCGAGCATGCGTCGAGCCTTCATATAAGAAATAACCCTACCAGAAGAATGACTAGGAGTCCCTCTCCACTCTAAACGAGGTACTCCAGGCAAGGCTAGGGTCACTGTCTTGGCATGACAATCCAAAATAGCATGATAGGGAGATAACCAGTCCATACCCAATATCACATCAAAGTCTACCATATCAAGAAGCAATAAATCACACTGAGCATAAAGCATATAAACTACGGCCTCAGGCCTAAATACAGGTGTTCAACATTCAGGAATTTAAAATCAGGAACTGAGAATCATACTGCAATACATTATATTGAAATGCTGAATCACACTGAGTTCATAATACTGGAATATTGAATAAGACTAGACCGAGACATGTATTCTTGAACTGATTATGAACACTGAAACTTCAACTGTTTATGAAATGCTGAGTAAGTTGTACTAAGACTCAGGGATATCAAACCCAAGTCTATATTGAATATGACTAAGCTCATAACTTCCAGAATTAAATTCATGAACGAGTTACGAAGCTAGAGAATAGAAGTTCTGCAACTATTCAAGGAACTAGGCTTAACTATATTTCTAAGGCAATTGATAACGTGGTAAAAGAAACATAGTGTAGGGAGAATCATTAACATTCTCAAACATAGAGAGTTATCTTCACATACCTTAATTTCATGCTCTTGAGCGTAATACAATGTTTGTGAACCCTTTCAACTTTAATCTATAGCAATACAAGTCAAAGGGATACCATATTAGCTATGATACTCATGTTTTGGTAACTTAAGTATTTTATCAAACACTTGGTGGGAATAAAGCTTCATAGTCCTTATTAATGGTGTTTCTACACCCAATAACCCATTGTTCCTAGATAAATTCTAAAGTCTCAAATGGTTATAATCAACATCATTCTTCATCACCCATAAGGTAAACAACACCCTTAACTAATAATCAACAATCAACAACTCAAACCTATAACTGTTCATGCTTTTGTATCAAACCCATCAACACATAACTCATGAGCTAGAGTCTATAATCATTAATCTAATGTTAGAATCAATTGGAGAGTGAAGACATTACCTTTTTGAAGTTCAATCCTCTTGGATTCGAGTTCTAGGGTTCCTTCTCTCAACAATGATGTCCCAATCGAATATCTAATGATATGAAGGGTTTACCCATGATAATAAGATGTTGGGATATTAAAATTAACTTAGAATCACCACTAGAACTTACCTTGGGTAGTGGAGGGACCATTAAGGAGTTAGGTTTTTGAGAGCTCCCCTTTCTAGAGCAAGTTTTTATGTTTTGGGGCTGTGGGGGACGAAGTAGGGCTTTAAAAATGACTCCCCAAGTACGCCCCCGCGCACCTGTAGGCCTGACCGCTCACCTGACCGCACAAAATGGCAGGAACACTGCCACATGTGCGCGACCGCGCTCGGGCCGTGCATATTGCACACTTTTCTGTAAAACGCACATAACATTTTGCACAGAGCTTCGTTTGGGCTCCACAATATATCGATGGAAAGCTATTTCAAAGGCCTACAACTTTCATGCTTCGGTTTTCCAAAATTCCTTACATATTTTCACTAAACCCTGCTAGAAGACAGACCTTCTGCAAACTTAGTCGCTTTTGTCGAATCTTATGCACCTCACTTTCCATCTTGATTTTGAAATAACTATTTTCACCTATAATCATCCCGATAGGACTTCATATGTCTAAAATTAGTACCTATTTAATATATTCACACCTAACCCGAATGTACGGGGTGTTACATTTCTTCATTGGATGTCTTTGACAAAGGAAAAGATCTGATTGATCCCTTTCATGTATTCGAAAAAGGTAGGCACACAAAGATATGTAAATTTATGTTTCTTTGATTGTTAAGCATATGCATATTCAACAACTATCTTGAATTAGGTTCAACATTGGGTACCGCAAATGAGTCATGTACTTCAACCTTTGGAAGAGTCACAACTAACGGTTAGTATAAACATCACGCTCTAATCATAGTGTTTATCATTTCTTCTGTTTGTGGTGCTTAGAGTTATTTACGACCTGCAGGTCGTGTAAAGAATAAGAAAAATATGATTAATCTTAATCGGCGACGCTCAAAGTATGTCCCATTAAAGAAAGTTCCACGTTGTACATTCTGCTATATAAAACAATTTTAGTATGAAGCACCTAGATTTTGTTGTAATAATGGTACAGTCAGGTTAACCACTCACCGAATGCCAATTAGGTTTGAGAAATTTATATCTAGGAAATGATGTAGAAACAAGCACTTTCAAACGTACATTAGAACATATAACAATCTATTTGCATTTACTTCACTTGGTGTCAGTTATGACAAAGATTAGCCAAAAAAAAAACCGTGGTATCTACACCTTCAGAGTTCAAGGGAAAATGTATCATATGATAGATGATTTATATTCAAGAGAAGAAAGGGCGAGAAATTTACAATTGTACTTTTATGATAATGCAAATGAGGTTGGAAATAGAATTGCTTGCTCCGATAAAATTAACGAATCGATAGTGAAGGATTTGATAGACATACTAAAAGATAATCCGTACTCTATATTTCTCCGATCTTTGACAAACATTGCAAATTTGCAAAACTTTCATATAGCACTAAAATGTGATGCAAGATTGGATCAACGAGTATACAATTTGCCTACTACTACTGAGATTGCTGCAATATGGGTTGATGAAAATGATAGTGGTGCTACTCATGCACCTCATATTAAGATTTATACTCAAAGCGACAGAATACAAAGAGTAAACTATTATTTTGGATGCTATGATCCTTTACAGTATCCACTGTTAGTTCTTCATGGTCAAGGTGGGTGGCATTGTGGTATTAAGAAGTTTCATGGGGCAAAACATACGCCTAGAGATCATAATCTATTTGAATTTGAACACTTGCCGAATGTAAAGAATTTTACCTCAGTTGATGGATATCTTGATATGGAAGCTGAAATCTACAAAAAGGAAAAGCAAAGGAGACGCAATTTTGGTTCGTGAATACTACTGTTACAAACCCCAAATGAGAAATGATGACGAAGATGAAATTCTACATACATGAAGACTATTTCAGCAGTATTCAGTTGATGAATATATAAAATTGGAGACTCAAAGATTGGATTTTGTTATATTCAATCAAGATTTATTCAGAATGAGTATGTTGCAACGACTTCTCGACATTTTAAGACTTGGTGAACGAGATGCTTCTAACGTTGGAAAACTAACATTTTTTCCAAATTCCTTTGTTGGAGGCCCTAGAGATATGCGTCAACGATACATTGATGCTATTGCATTAATACAGTCTTTTGGGAAACCTGATCTATTTATAAGTATGACATGCAACCTATCTTGGACAGAAATAGAGGAACCTTTATCATCAAGTGACGAGGCACAAAATAGACCCGATTTGATTAGTCGGGTTTTCAGAGCCAAATAGAAGAGTTAAAGACGGATATATTAAAGCGAAATATCTTTGGGAAAGTTACTGCTTTTATGTACACTGTTGAGTTTCAGAAACGAGGTTTACCCCATGCTCATTTTCTTATTATATTAAGTAATGAGCACTAATTGTTAACTGTTGAGGCGTACGACGATATAATTAAAGCAGAATTACCAGATGATAATGCAGAACCAGATTTGCATAAACTTGTTCTTAAGCATATGATGCACGGTCCTTGTGGTAGTTTAGACCCGACAAATTCTTGTATGAACAAAAAGGGTTGCTG
The DNA here is from genome assembly GCA_005239495.1 of Nicotiana undulata. NCBI lineage: Eukaryota > Viridiplantae > Streptophyta > Magnoliopsida > Solanales > Solanaceae > Nicotiana > Nicotiana undulata. The sequence continues at coordinate 16,958 of ML249944.1, forward strand.
CAAGTTCAAATATCCATAAGATTTTGCCGATCAAACATTGAAAGGAAATGATTCTTATCCAATTTATAGAAGACGGAATATGGGGGAAGTTGTACAAGTGAGAAGAAAATATTTAGATAACTCTTGGGTTGTTCGTACAATCCATATTTACTTGGAAAATTTACCAGTCACATAAACGTCAAAGTTTGCTCAGACATCAAAGTCGTGAAATATCTTTACAAATATATTTGTAAAGGACATGACAAAATAGCGTTTTGTGTACATAATAATGATACAAATATAGAGATAGATGAAGTCAAAGAGTATCAGTCTGCTAGATGGGTATCACCTCCAGAAGCTATATGGCGCCTCTTTGGTTTTTCTATTAGTGAAATGCCACCGAATGTTATCGTCTTTAGCTACATCTTGAAGGCCAGCAATTTGTTTCTTTTAAGAGCAATATGGATATAAATACAATTGTGAATAATCCAATGATAAAAAAAAATGCTAACATAATTTTTCTACATGAACGAAACTGATGAATATGCTAAGGAGCTCAATTTATTGGATAAAGAATTTCCTGAATACTTTGTGTGGTCCTCTACTGATAAATTTTGGGCACGTCAAAAACAACGTACTGCTATTAGTCGTATTGTAACGTGTCATCTAACAGAAGGAGAATCTTAGATTACTACTATTGCATGTGCGAGGACTTACATCTTATAAGGATATCCTGACAGTTAATGGGGAACCTTGTAGTGCTTTTAGAGATTCCGTGAAAAAAAGAGGATTGTTACACTCTGATAACAGTTTGATAGAATGTATGTCTGAAGCTGCAAATTATCAGATGCCATATAGTTTAAGGCGTTTATTTGCTACTTTATTGGTGTATTGTAATCCTACTAATCCAAGAAAATTATGGGATCTATTTGAAGAGTCGATGATCGAAGACTATAAAGTGTTACAAAATATTGAAAGAAGAGAAATTCAATATCAAGCTCTGAATAGTATCAACGATATTTTACATTTTATGGGTCACAATATAAATGAGTATCAACTCATCCCAGAAACTATCAGGCATTCTAAAACATCAAAAGAAGTAAAAGAGGTTCATTTTGAAAGATCTATCATTGTTAGTGAAGATGACGTGTTGTTGCATACGAGATTAAACAAAGATCAACCAATAGCATATAATGTGATTACTGATAGAGTATTTTCAAATAAATAAGGCACATTTTTTATTGATGGTCCTGAAGGAACTGGAAAAACCTTTTTGCACCGTGCTCTATTAGCAACTATACAGTCTATGGGATACATAGCTTTGGCAATATCTACTTCTGGTGTTGTTGCTTCTATTCTCCCGGGTGGACGTACTGCACATTCTCGCTTTAAAATTTCCATTGATATTGATGAAAATACTATTTATAACATTAGTAAACAAAGTTCACTTGCAAGTCTAATCCGAGATGCAAAGTTGATTGTGTGGGATGAAGTATCTATGGCGCATAAACGAATGCTGGAAGTCTTTGATTTGCTTTAAAAGATCTCACTAATACAAATATTTTATTTGGTGGGAACGTTTTCGTTTTAGGGGTGATTTTAGACAAACTCTTCTTGTTGTCAGAAATGGAAAGAAGGAAAATTTCATTAATGAAAGTTTGCTATACTCTAGGATCTGGAATGAACTTGAAAAATTACACCTGACAGAGAACATGAGAGCTAAAACACATCCTGCATTTTGTGCTTACTTGATGAGAATTGGAAATGGACAAGAACGAGCTAGCTCAACAAGCATGATTAAATTTTCGGATTCTTTAGTCATTCCTTTTACGACCGAACGTGAATCATTACATAAATTATTCAAAACGACATATCCAAATTTGAATTCCTTCAACTCTAATTCATACAGATTCCCGTGTAATTTTGACAACAAAAAATGACTTCGTCAATGAAATGAATGACATGCTTATTGATCAATTTCCTGGAAAAGTAAGAACATTTATTGGCATTGATGAGATTATTGAACTAAATAATCAAACGCAATTTGAAGATTTATTGCACGTTTAAATCCGCCTAGCTTGCCTCCTTACAAATTATCTTTGAAAGAAAATTGCCTGATTATGCTATTACGAAATTTAAATCCTTATGAAGGTTTATGCAATGACACATGATTAACCTAACACATGTTATAAGTGCTAAGATTACTACAGGTGATTTAAAAAATACACATGTTTTTATACCAAGAATACCATTATTATCATCACAAGATGAAAAGATGCATGTTCCATTTAAAAGAACACAATTTCCAATTAAATTATGCTTTGCTATGAACATAAATAAAGCACAAGGTCAAACTTTGAATTTCGTTGAAATTTATTTGCGGGAACCTGTATTTTCGCATGGTCAATTTTATGTTGCCTTATCATGAGCAAAAAGTTCAGCTCTTTTGAAATTATTGATTCGATCACCTACACCAACCAACTAGGAAGATCATTCTACCTGCAACATAGTTTATGACGAGATTAATCAAAAAGCGAGAGGATGCTTCTGTTGTCAGCTGATTTCATAAGCTATTTGTTATCATCCTACATTTGGTCATAAGTGTGCACTATGAGCTTTCACTATTTTGTTCTTATCATAAAGTTTTTGTTTCTAATAGATGATCGACTTTTGAACTAGGAATGATGACTAATCGAATTTCCCCTATAACATTTCTCCATATTTCTCTACACCCTCTACCCACTCCCCTCTTCTTATGGTGATATTATATTTTTCATTGTTGCTTTTTCTGCATCATTTGATCTCATTTAACTTTAAGGTCTCCTCTTCACTGACAATTGCAGACTCCAAAGCGAGTAAATATGTGTTGTGTTTGAGGAAAGAAAAATATTTTATATGCATATAGGCTTCCACAGAATTGGTATGTAATGTAACAATTCACTTGTTATAAGTTTCGATATATTACTATTCAATATCATTTTCCTCCGGTTACAGGTGCTTTGCAGTATATATTGGATGATGTGCTGAAGCACAAACAATAACGTAAAAAGGATACACAATGGAGTGTGATTAAACACGTGATTCAGGGATGCAAAACCATTATAATCTCTACTTTCTTGTATTTCTATATCTGGCAAGTACATTAGTTGTCACTTATGTATATTTCATTCTTTTTATCTGTCTACTTTATCTTTTGTTTCTTTTGCATTACCCGATTAATGAATTGTCTGTTATTTTGGTCGTTGCATTCTTGCCTCTTTTGCTTTGTTCAGTTTTTAAGTATAGATTTTCTCTTTGTATTTATTGGCTCAAGTGATACCAAGTAAAAACTTCAATGTTATATTACACCTTAAACATGCTGTCTTTCGGTGAGCACCAAATTAGTCATCAGACATTGACTAGAATGTTATTTCAAGAGTTACCTTCTTGCAATACAGAACCAGCTTGCTCCAGAAAAAAATAGGTACAAAATTCATCTTGGCTTTTATAGATGCACAAGAGAATTCCTTGAACGTGTCTGACTATGGGCAGGTATCAAGCCATTAGATGGAACTTACAACTATTATACTTGTTGCCAACTGTTGAATGCTTCCAAAACTGGTGAATCCTTCCATTTAATCCATTAACTTGTTGAAAAGGGTCAGGTACTTGTTGAATAGCATCCTCAACCAGCTGAAGAAAAGCCACCAGTTCCTCTGCTAAAGCTAACTGCAAAACACATACTCTGGATGGTAAAACTTTTCAGATTAATACCTAGAAGATAGGGATAGTTGTTTGATTTAATAACCATTATATTCCACACCTTCTCAGCTACTTCCAACAGGTAAAATTCCGCTAACTCAAAAGAGCAAGAATTTTAGTGCAACAAGTTAGATTTATTGAGATTTTGATACAGTATAACAGGTTTGTGAATTTAAAAATACAATTTATGTTTTGAAATAAAAATTACTCCTTTAGAAACTGCATGCGTAAAAAATTCTATAAATCATAATAGTCATCCATTTATAATATTTAAAAAATATTTACAAATAAATATGATTAAAAAACCTTCTTTAACTCTCCAAATAACAAAATATACCAATAAAATGGAACAAAATCTAATTATCTCATGAGATTACAATATATCATTTGGGCCCCGGGTTTCGACAGGTTTTTGCTTTCGATTGGGCCAAAACAAAGGATCTTTACACAAATAACCAATTGAATGCACTGTTTACTTTTGCTAGCCAACAATTTTAGATTATAAAATAATTAATCTCTCCGTTTCAATTTAAATGAAATAGTTTGGTGGGTACGGAGACTGCTGTTAGACTTGCCGCCAAATAGATGTTACTTCAGCATTTTGAAACAAAATATCTATTTAGTTCTCTTGATTTCTACAGAATTTGGTGGTTCTGCTGCATGACCTAAATGAATACTATCTCATACTCACATTAACCTAAAGGAAGCTAAAAAAACAGTTAATGGGTAGTATAGTGATAGAAAAGAAGTGTCAGAGTTCAGACTTCTAGGACGAGCACGCTGGTTTCCATCAATAAAAAATGCAACTGGATCTGTGAACAGTTACATAGTATGCGCCTTTATAAGTACTCCTGCACAGGTCCATCGTTATACATTTTTGCTCTATTCTTTCAGTGTGTTGCCATCATTGCTCATTCTGATAAAAATTAAGTTGTCGTGTATGCCATACTAACTTCTGAAATTTCTGACAGAGAAGTGCTGCCGATGTCCGCCATGTTAGAGATATCAAAGAATGTAAGACTAGAGTAGATTTGATGAAAATTGCTTTTACAGGTATACCTTCCGTTACCCTTTACTGGACTCATCTCATTTTAAGAAAAACAAAAATTAAGAAATAAATAATTAAAAAAGAAGAAGATAAAATAGTATTCTGATATCCTATTTGCTGTGTGGGTACATCTCTCAATATCACGACCTCTATCTTTCTTCACCTCTTAAGTTTGATTTCATGCTAAGTTTGGTACAGATCAATTATCTGTAAACTCGGGTGAAAGTTTTTGCCATTTATTGTGCTTTTGTGCAAATAAAAAAAATTTCGTCATCATTGGAGTTTTCTTTCAAGTCGTAACTTGATAAGACGTTTGAAAGTTACACCATATGTTCAAGATGAGTTATCCAAAAGTGAAATTGTCTTATGTGACATATCGTAACTCTATATCTTGCATTACTTTCGACAGTTTGCACTCAACATAGCTAATTTATCTTAATTCTGGCGCTTTGTTAATTTGGGTTTTATATGTGCGCTGTTAGTTAAACCAGCTAAATAAATCGAATCAACAACTCTATGAATTTAGTTTGACTGCAATTTGTGAAGTAGGAAATATAGTCAAGAGAACTTTCTTGATTACTTTTCCATAAACATGTGTACTTAGTTGGGTGAGACTTTTTACTCCTCCAAAGCTAAGTTTTTAGGCATTTATTTGCCTCTGTTGTTGCGTGCTAATGTAAAGTCTCTTTGAGAATGCATAAAAATTACATTGTGTATCCTGACTAATCTTTATTGATGTTCTTCAATGGTCTATCAGTTTTTTTTTTTTTAAATAGCAAAGTCATTGTTGTCCTCTATGAAGGTATTCGTAGTACCATAGTTTGTTTAATTGGCACTATTGTGTTATGAGGGAAATGACCTTGAATTAACAAAACAAATATCTTTTCCTCGAATTCGATGCTTCTTGATTCATGTTTATATAGGCTCTTCTCACTGATAACAAAGCAAAGCTGGATAGTTATTGAAGTGATTAAATATAGTCTTCTTTATATGGTCCTTTCTTTTCCACCCATAAAAACGTATGCGAAGGATGGTGTCATCATTTTGTTTCAGATTCATTTCATGGCGATGTTGATAATTTATATATATCTACAAGGGAAGTGCTGTCATTTAATGACTTGACACTTTTTCTGCTCGGCTTGGTGTAGGGATGAAGGTGCTTTGTTATAGGAAAAGATCACCAAACATTTCATGCCCTTATTCTACTTATGTTATGCAGGTACCCTCCAACACCAACAAGCTTAGAGTGCATGTTATACAGATTCACACTTTATATTGGCATATAAGTTTTTTAGCATTCGATGTTAATATTAATCGAACCTTTGGCAGGGCTAACCGGCTGACAATACTACCGACATCAAACAAGAAAATAAAAAGAAAAGGTAGTATAAGGTCAAATTTTTCTTGAATTACTGCTCTTAGTAAATTTGGCTTGTTTCACTGGTAACTGCTACCTTCGAATTTTTCTCTTTGCTTATTGTTTCTTATGTTCACATTTAAGATATAAAGCTTTTTGTAGTAAAAATATCAATCCAAGGTTGTGGAAGATATCAGGTTCCCTTGTAGTTTCAATGTTGCAACAAATAATCAGTGGTATACTTTAAAAAAAAGGAGTTTCACACTTGACTGTCTATGCACCATTCTTCTGCTTCTCAAATCTTGCTTTGTCATTGCCATGATTCTATACCTCATATACTCACCCTGATTTCAGTGTTGCTAAAGCTTATTTTACATAACACTTTATCATTTTTGTTAACAGTAATGCTAATTGCTGCCATCTTACACATATTTGTCAAGGTATTACCGGAAAGCTACAAATTTTTGCGTAACATGAATTAGAAATAGAAGGATTAGAAAAGAACATTTATGTTGTCCCTATGTATAGTCTTCTATTACTCTCTTACATTTTTGTAACAGATCTGTATCTTCTATTTCTCTTCTAGACACAAACTCACTCCTTGCTGAAGACAGTATAACTTTGTTCAAGTTGCGCTCGGGCTTTGCCCGGGCTACCCCCACTAGTATCACAAATAAGACACACTGATAACATTAACAAACCAATCGACAACAACAATGATATATATCGTCATCCTCGGGGATAATAGTAATACGAGGTCGTTAGCACCACTTATGGGTCGAACGAGTGGAGCTTCTGAGGTGTCGTTAGCACCACCTCAGAACTGATCCTTTGACCTAGCATCGATAAAGTCGAGACCGGACTCAGGATGACGTAGAAGCCTCAGAATCGGGCGTTTACGGTTTCGACCGTATACAGATAGTCCCCGTGTTTCTTGGAGTGAAACGACAAGAATCGATTTGAATTTTCAACCCTTGAATGCTTCCATCGTTACATCAGTTACGCCATATCAAGCGATTGATGTGACAAAGGGGGACCCAAAAGGTCGCATCGATAGAACCCTTGAAAAACCTTCGAATAGATTACGACATTTACTGTCTTTTGGCCTCCTCTAACGTACATGATGGGCCTCTATAAATACTCCTTCCTTCACTTCTTCTTTTTCACTACATCTCCAAGCTCTCAAAAGATTTCTTCCTACTTCTCTCTTGTGTTCTTTCTCTAGCTATATTTCCTTCCCTAATTAAAAAGTTTTAAAAAAGGAATAGCGAAGACTTCCACCAGTAATTCCCAAGGCGATAAGCCTTCCTCTTCTTCACGTTCGTCTAAGGGGAAGGCGACGGAGCCTCCTCGTCTCGAGGAATGCATCCCCGGAGCATGTGAGATAAACTCCGATTTGACTATCGACAACCCTTCCTCGAGGTCGGGATGGTGTGAACCCATGTCCCGATATATCAGCCTAATATCGGACATCGAGAAGGTGAAAGAAGACTGCCAATAGGGGAATTCGGTGGTGGTGAAAATTCCCTCTCGGGAAGAGGACATAACCACATACGAGGCCGGCTCCCTCAATAGACCTTGTGATCCTCCACTTATGCGAACGATATCAAGTGACTCTCATTCAAATACATCCGTCGTTCTAGCGCATTGTTTATATGACCAGATATTTCACGAACATGGTCAAGGGGATGCCTTTTACCCTTGACCACTTGATCAGAATGTATAGCCCCCGACTCTATCGTGGTGTCCTGATTAAACTTCAACGTCGGACCTCGAGAGCCTTTTTTGCCTGTACTGGCGAGGTTAGGGACAAAGGATGGATGAGCCGTTTTGTTCGAGTTAGGACTTCGGACCTGATTTCGGCGAAAAGGATGTCGTTCCCTGAAAAGTGGAACAAACGTTAGTGCATATGTTAGTTAGACATTTTTCCTTTTCCTTTGGATTAATTACTCCACGAACTAACTCCTGCCATTGATGCAGATGTTGCGGTGTACCCTGGTGCGGTTAAAGGTCTCTCGGGCAGGATTGTCCAGCTAGATTTGGCCTGCCCATATGTTGAACGCGTGTGGCGCGATTTGTCAGGGGATCGGTGGTAAGCAAAGAACCATGGTAAGCCCTTACCCTTGTTGTAATTGCATTTCTCCGAAAAGACATCACTTATTACACCCTCGCATCTGGGGGTCTTATTTTGTATTTGTACAGGTCTGGGAGAGGCCTCCATGATGAGGGAGGCACCGCATGAAGAAACGGGTACCTCGATACCTGACAAAGAGAAGAAGAAAAGAAAGAAGTCGCCGACTGAGCCTTCTAAATCAAAGAAATCCAAAGTGAAAGAAACCAAGGCTGATTCAATAGCTTCAATCCTTGAGGCATCTGAGAGTCATGGAGCTAGATTAGAGGAGAAAACTGATTCTTCAACAGTGCCCGTGGGAGGGGAGAACCTGGCCGCCCCGTATCTTGTTGAGCCTATGGCTGTCAAGTCGGAGGCTTCTAAATTGAAATCTGACGTTGTTGTTGTCCCGTTGGGGGACGGAGAGGCCATCGAAGATGCATCGGATAATGTTCCCAAGCCGGTTGCGAGCCAAACTACTCCCCGATCTGGGGTATCTTTGGTAGGTGGGCCAGAGGAGTCTAGTTCCGAGGTTCCTCAGAGGTAGGAGAAGGCCCCGATCGATCCATCCGGGGTCATCGAAGTGAGCGATTCCCCTCCAGAACCGGCTTTACTTTTGGGGCAGCTGCATTATGCCCAAGATGGAGAATCTCTTGATGCAGGGGCGTTCGCTGGGGACAAAAATACGTTTGAAGGGTTATTTACTATAGTCGAGGAAAACCCTGAACTCGACACCTCATCTATTTTTAGTGAGATCGAGAGGCTTTGTGAGCATGTAATTTTTTGTAAACTTTGCTTGGGGCTCAAGTCCCCGTCTTCCTTACTTTGTTTCTTTCGTGCTTCCATGTCAAGGTGCTTTATAATCAGACGTTCGCCAAGTTTCAAGCCGAGTTGACTCACTACGAAAGTGAGTGTAGGAGGCTTACCTCGGGGGCCCACGAGTTTAGGGCTTGCTTTGCCAAGAAGGAGGAGGAAGTCCGTGATCTTCGGGCTTGTTTGGAGACGACGTCCCAAGAGAGGGCTTGTCTTGTCGAGCATGTAACATAGTCTCTATTTGTTTTTTATTGCATATTTACACAACTATTTAGCGTTCTGACACCTACGGGTTGATTTTTGCAGTTTGAGAATAAAAATGCCCTGACGAAGGAAAATCTCTGAGCCAAAGACGCCGAAATTCTCGAACTCAAACGACACGTAAGTGAGATAACCACTAAGAGAGGTACTCTCCAGGAGAAGGTAGCCTTGGTCTAACATCAGCTTCATGATGCGAGAGTGGAAAATAATAAATACAAAGATCTTTTAGCCGAGTCGGCCGTTGCGCTATCTGCAGCCAGGGTTGAAGCCGAAGCGCTCGTATCCTCGTACAAGTAGGAGGTAGTTGCCGCAAATGTTCAGGCCAGGAAGGTGTTCGAGGAAGCCGAGTTGCAATTGTCCTGAGCTGTGGAGCATGCCCGGTTAAAATCTCAGAGGCAGGATCTCGAAGATATACATACAGGGGGCATCGATCTGGATGCCGAGATCGAGAAGGTGAAGATCCTAGAAGAGGAGGCTGCTGCCTTGCTCACTTCTTAAGGTGAGTCGAGCGGTGCCTCGGAAGATGATGGATATGAAGGCGAAGTCCCCGAGGGGGAAGAGGCCGTTGAAGACCCCGAGGACGGAGCTGGAGCTGTTGAAGGCATAGCCCCCGAGGGAGACGTTGAAGGCACAACCCCGGTAATAGATTAGGGTTATATTTGTTTTCTCCTTTGTAAGAGCTTTAGACACAAGTCATGTAAATACGCTCCTTTGATCTTTCAATATCTTTAAGAAGCCTTTCATCTTTCATCATTCTTCGTTTCGCCTTAGCTTTTTGTAATAGATTACAATGCCCATTTATCAATGGACCGACATCCGGACTACAGAACAAACCCTTAGGTTTCTGCTTTTGACGAGCAACTTTGCAACGGCCGAAATTGACCGTTCTAGGTTTATCCGTCGAATCAACTTTTGACTTGAGTTCTTCGACTTTTAGGCCTTAAAGTCGGCCTTGAAGTTTTTATATGCTGGCTCTTGGGCTCTTATGCGTTGGCCTTTAGGCGTTTTTAGTTAACCGTTTAGGGCTCAGTCTTCGAGTCGGATTTCGACTCGAGCTCATCGACTCTTAGGTTTTTGAATTAGCCCTAGGGATTTTTATGTTGGCACTTAGGCTCTTACGCGTTAGGTCGGTATGACCTCTAATCGGCCCATAGGCTTTTTGATGTTGGCCCGTAGGCTTTTTATGTGTTTTTCCCTTAGACATTTTAGTTAACCGTTTTGGGCTCAATCTTCAAGTCGGATTTCGACTCGAGCTTATCGACCCTTAGGTTTTTGAATTAGCCTTGAGGCTTTTTAAGCTGGCACTTAGGCTCTTACGCGTTGGGTCGATACGACCTTTAGTATGGCTATAGTTTTTCTGGCTATTGAAGTTTTTGTGTTCGTCCGACTCTTCGACGGTTTGATAAGAACCTCGATTACGAGTCATTATGTGACGATAAATGAGCACCTCGGAAGGTTCTGCCCTACGGCTGAATTGTCTCGAAGCCTTTCATTGTTTGGATATCACATAAAAATGATCGAAGCTCTCGTTTGCTTATGCAGAGGGTAGCCTGACTTAATCGGTTCTTTTCGAAGTATTTGTGATTATGTGGCGACGTTCAGGCATCCCCGAGTCGCGTTAGTTTGGCGGGAGCCTGTAGATTGGAGTCGTTGCGTTTGGCTGTAGCTTGCCGATCGGAGTCGTTGTGTTTGGCCGTAGCCTTTCAGTCCCCGAATGAGATAATCTCGGTGTCTATATCGAGGGATGCCTTTTGATGGGTCTTACAAGTTCGAATATATAGCCTTGATTTGAATATTGGGATTATGCCTTTTTTAAGGTCTTTCATTTTTTATCATGCCCGTAGGACTTACAGATTTGGTCATGCCTGTGGTCATGCCCGTAGGACTTGCAGATTTGGTCATGCCCATAGGACTTACAGATTTAGCGTGGCCCGTAGGACTTACATATTTGGTGCCTCCACACGGAGGGATTTCGGGCTCGAGGTTGCCCGCTTTGGTTCTTACGGCCTCGAGCTTTGATAGCTCGACGAGGAGACAGTCAACGACAGACCCCGAAGCATCGAAAGCTTTTGGCTCTAGGGCCGTTCTTTGTATACTTGGGCTCATGAGCTTGAAGTTTCCGACCTTGAGGTCTTAAGGCTTTGAGTCTCCGACCTCAGCCCCCGAATGTCCGGGAAATTTCTGGCTCTGGAGCTATTTCTTGTGATAAAACATTCTTTGAAAGCGAAAATTTGTATAAAAGATGCTCCTCCGATTACTTGGTACAAGTATACATATTTTCACCGTCGAGGGTTCGGTTATTCTATGCGGACACGTTCATTTGACCGTTTGGCCCGATACATCATTTCCCTATCGAGGTCATCTTTGGCTTGCTTCGATTTCTCCGAGGAGGTGATCTCCCGGGGTGATGCCCCTCTGTATTTGAGGTTTACTGAAGAGAAGCCTTGGATACTTGTTGAGTCTTCCTTGGGTAGAATATAGATGTCGCCTCATTAAAACCCTTGCCGGTAAAACCCTTTTTCAGGGATAAAACCCGATTGAAGGAAAAGAGTGCAACGCGTGCTTTAAAACCCAAAGGGAGTTGGAGGATGTTTCGATGTCTTCCATCAGATATCTGCAAAATTTTAGTGTGGAGTACACGAATGAAAACAGGAGGGTGGTTTTACCTTAGCAGTAATAGCGTTTAAGCATTGATATGTTCCAATTGCTCGGAAACTGTTCGCCTTCCATGGTGCCAAGTTTGTAGGACCCTTTGCCGATTACTCTAAGGACGCGATATGGTCCTTCCCAGCCCGAGCCTAGTTTTCCCTCATTGGGGTTCCGAGTGTTTAGGGTGACTTTCCTTAGGACTAAGACCCCGACTCCGAAATGTCGGAGGTTTGTTCTCCTGTTATAGTATCTTTCGAATCTTTGTTTTTGGGCGGCCATTCGGACAAGTGAAGCTTCTCATATAATAGTTCGAGGGCTGCAATCATTGCCTCGTTATTTGAATTTTTGGTAGCGTGTCGGAATTTGGCACTTCGCTCCCCAACCTCGACTGGTATCAAGGCCTCGGACCCATACACCAGAGAGAACGTCGTCTCTCCTGTGCTTGATTTTGGAGTTGTTCGATACGCCCATAGGACCCCGGGCAACATTTCCCTCCATTTACCTTTCACATTTTCTAACTTCTTTTTCATGTTTTGAATGATGGTTTTGTTCGTAGATTCGGCCTGGCCATTTGCACAGGGGTGATAGGGTGTTGATAGGATCCTTTTGATCTTATGGTTCTCGAGGAACTTTGTTACTTTGCTTCCGATGAACTGATTTCCGTTGTTGCAGGTTATCTCGAAGGGGATCCCAAATCGGCACAGGATATGGTCCCATATGAAGTTAATGACTTCCTAATATCTTGTCTTCTTGAAGGCCAGCGCTTCCACCCATTTTGAGAAATAGTCAGTCATAAATAGAATAAATCTAGCTTTACCTGGTGTCGTTGGTAGGGGTCCGACGATGTCCATCCCTCACTTCATGGACGACCACGGTGACAAGACTGAATGTAGTTGTTCACCGGGTTGGGGAATCATGGGTGCAAATCTTTTGCATTTGTTGCATCTCTGGATGAATTCCTTAGCGTCTTTTTCCATGATGTCCCAATAATAATCTGCTCTGATCACCTTTCGGACTAGAGAATCGGCGCCAGGGTGATTTCCGCAGGTACCTTCGTGGATTTCTCAGAGCACATAATCTGTATCCCCTGGTCCCAGGCATACCGCCAGGGTTCCGTCAAAATTTGTGAGAATCGAGCTGCTTTGGTTCGCAGGGCCCTCGACTCCTTTAGGTCTGTGCGTAACTTCCCACTTCCCAGATAGTCGATGTACTTATTTCTCCAATCCCATGTCAGGCTAGTGGAGTTGATTTCGGCATGGCCTTCCTCGAGCACTGCTTTGGATAGGCCCCGGAGAGTATGTCATCTTCTTCGACGGATGATCCTAGATTTTGCGAGGGCATCAACCTTGCTATTCTGCTCTCGAGGTATGTGGATCAGAGTTCACTCTTTGAAATGATGCAATGTGACTTGGATTTTGTATAAGTACCTTTGCATCCTGTCTTCTCAAATCTCGAAGCTCCCATTTACTTGGTTCACTACCAAGAGGGAATCACATTTTGCTTCAATGATTTCGGCTCCTAGGCCTTTGTCCAATTCCAGACCTGCAATCATAGCCTCATACTCGGCTTCGTTGTTAGTCAATTTTGCAGTTTTTATAGATTGTCTAATCATGCCGCCCGTAGGTGGTTTTAGAACTATGTCGAGCCCGTACCCTTTCATGTTCGAGACACCGTCGGTGAACATGGTCCATACCTACGAAGATGTGCCTGTTTTTAGCAGCAATTCTTTCTCTACTTCGGGCACTAGGGTGGGCGTAAAGTCAGCCTCGAAATCTGCCAAAATTTGGTATTTAATAGCCATTCGGGATGATACTCAATATCATACCCCCCGAGTTCGATGGCCCATTTGGCTAGTTGGCCTGATAACTCGGGCTTATGCAATATGCTTCGAAGGGGGTATGTCGTTAAAATACAAATGCGGTGGAATTGAAAAAAAGGCTTTAACTTTCGAGATACACTAATTAATGCAAGGGCTAATATTTCTAGAAGGGGGTACCTGGTTTCGGCATCACCCAAGGTCCGACTCACATAGTAGACAGGGAATTCCTTACCTTGTTCTTCTCGAACCAACACACCACTTACTACTACCTCGGACACGGCCAAGTATAGATACAGTGTTTCATCCTCCTTTGGGGTGTGGAGTAAAGGTGGGCTTGATAGATATCGCTTCAACTCCTCTAAGGCACGTTGGCACTCCAGAGTCCATTCGAAGCTATTTTTCTTTTTAGCAAAGAGAAGAAATGGTGACTCTTATCCGATGACCTCGATATGAATCGGCCCAAGGCTGCTATCCGCCTGGTCAGCCGCTGCATGACCTTCACGTTATTTACCATCATGATCTCCTCGATGGCTTTGATTTTGTCGGGGTTGATCTCAATCCCCCTGTTTGACACCATGAAACCTAAAAATTTGCCCGAACCCACCCCGAAGGCACACTTCTCGGGGTTGAGTTTCATGTTATAGCTTCTGAGAATGTCGAACGTCTCCTGCAAATGAGTCAAATGGTCCTCTGCGCGCAGGGACTTAACTAGCATATCGTCAATGTATACTTCCATGGATTTGCCTATTTGATGTTCAAACATTTTATTAACTAGTAGCTGGTACGTGGCTCCCGCATTTTTAGCCCGAAGGGCATCACGTTGTAGCAGTACGTACCATACTTCGTGATGAACAAAGTCTTTTCTCTATCCTCGGGGTTCATCTAAATTTGATTAAACCCCGAGTAGGCGTCGAGAAAGGTTCGGATCTCGTGGCCGGCCATAGCATCAATAAGGCGATCGATGTTAGGCAAAGGGAATGAATCCTTGGGGCATGCCCTATTTACATCTTTATAATCTACGCACATTCTTAGCTTATTTCTCTTTTTGGGGACTACCACCACATTAGCCAACCAATCGGGGTATTTTACCTCCCTAATAGACCCTATTTTGAGGAGCTTTGTTACCTCGTCCTTGATGAAAACATGTTTTACCTCAAACTGAGGTCTTCTTTTTTGCTTTACCGGTTTGAACCTGGGAATGACTCTCAGTCGATGGGTGGTTATTTCTGGCGGGATCCCTGTCATGTCTAAATGGGACCAAGCAAAGCAGTCGATGCTATTAATAAGAAATTGAATGAATTTTCTCCTGATGTCGCGGGCCAGTCCCGTTCCCAGGTATACCTTTTGATCTGGAAGATGTTCGACCAGAACAACTTGCTCTAGTTCTTCAACCGTTGATTTAGTTGCATCTGATTCTTCGGGGGCAACGAAGGTTTGGGGGGCTAGGAAGTCTTCCTTGTTGTCCTCGGGGATCTGTTTGCCTTCAGGCTCCTCCGAGGTGGAGGGCGTGGATGTTGGTGCCTCGATGTGAACCGCGAACATCTCCCTTGCCGCATGCTGCTCCCCATATACCGTCTTTATACCGTCTTTTATTGGAAATTTCATCATTTGATGAAGAGTTGATGGCACTACCCTCATGCTGTGTATCCATGGACTCCCAAGCAACGCATTGTATCTCATTTCGCCTTCAATGACATGGAATTTTGTATTTTGAACCGTACCAGACATGTTGACCGAGAGGATGATCTCCCCCTTCGTTGCTTCGCCGGCCATATTGAACCCATTGAGGACTCGTGAGGTAGGTACAATTTTATCGAGAAGTGCGAGCTGCTCCACCACCTCCGACCTGATTACGTTGGCCGAACTACCTGGATACACGAGTACACGTTTAATTTGAATGTTATTCAAGAGAAAAGAAATTACCAGCGCATCATTGTGTGGCTGAGACAAGGTCTCGAAATCCTCTTCACTGAATGCAAGGGTGCCTTAGGATATGCGACATCAAATTTGCCCTGTTGTTGCAGTGAATAATTTTTGTCCGCTTGATCATGGGTCCTTGAGGAACGTCGGTCCCTCCGATGATCATATGGATGATGTGTTGTGGTTTTCCCGTTCTGCTTCTTCTAGCTGTTTCTCTTCCCCGAAGGTGATTTACGGCTCGGTCTCTAATGAATTCTCGGAGGTAATCTTTTCTAGCTAGTCGGGTTGCTTCCTCTCGGAGCTGCCTGCAATCTTTGGTCCTATGACCGTGCGTACTTTGAAACTCGCACACCAGGTTAGGGTTCCTTTGCGAAGGATCTGATAGTATGGGCTTTGGCCACCTAGTGTCTTTGATTTCACCCATGCTCGATACGATGTCTGAAATGCCAATGCTGAAGTTGTATTTGGACGATCGGGGCACCTCCACCGACTCTGTGCGCCTGTGTCACAACCCCAAAATACTTAGTCGTGATGGCGCCTGTCGTGAAATCAAGCAAGCCACATACTTCGTTGAATCTAAGTTTATTTTCCAAAAATTTATAAATATAGAAACAAAATATTGATAATAGCCCCTTTGAAAGTTTTAAACAACATTAAAGCACAATTTCAAAACCAACCCCAGATCTAGTGTCACCTAGTCACGAGCTACTAATACATAAAAGTGCCAAAAATAGAGAAATAGACAACATAGTCTGTCAAAATGAAAGTGCAACAGGTAGATAAAGAAGGAGCAATCAAGGCTGCGATCGCCAGCTGCTACCTCGAAGACTCCTGGGGTCTCTGTTAATCAATCAACCGCTGCTACCAGGCCTCGATGAACCTGGATCTGCACACAAGGTGCATAGGGTAATGTGAGTACACCAACTCGGAAGTAACGAACCCAAACTATGGGCTGAGAGGTAGTGACGGACTAAACCTCAGAATTTACAACAGACAGCTTACAGAAATTAGACATGCTAACAGTTTCTCAGAAATGAGCAAATATGCCAAGTATGCCGGTATACTCTACCTGCCATCATAACAATGTATGAAACCAGTGTGGAAAATACATGTAGTGCTCACAACCCTCACACAACAGTCCACTCAGTACCGTTTATGGCTCTCAGGCCCAGGGAAGGTCCATCCCGGAATGTACATAAGCATCGGTGACCGTAGTCACTCGGTACTGAGGAAAAGGCCAATCCAGCCCCACAGAGAAGATCCATCTCCGGAAATACAACACTCGGACACGATCCATGTCCAGGGACAATCCATCCCTCACATATCATCAACTTCGGACAAGGTCCATGTCTAGGGAAGATCCATCCCTCAATATCAATGCGCTCCCAAGCGCCATATCAAGCCAACGAAGGCATGATTAAAGTATCTTTGCGGTGTGCAGTCCGATCTCATAACTGTCTCAACAACAGGCTCTCGGCCTCACTCAGTCATTACTCTCCAGTCTCACTCATATGGCTCACAGATGTATAAATCAGCCCAAAACAATGATAAATATGCATATAATTAACAATTTCTGAGATTGAGGCATGAAATGATATGCTACAACAGGACTGAGTATATGAAATCATATGATCACAAAATAAGATAGTAATATATGACCACTCAGGTCTCAGCATTTTCGGCGTGAAGCCTTAGCATTTATTCTTAACATGATTTCTAACATGTTCACATTTACCACATAATAGAAATGTGGATATCAATCTGTAATAGCTACTAGACTGTGCCATGGGATGAGCCAGGCCACAATTTACTCGGTGCACGCCTGCACGCCCGTCACTTGGCATGAGCGTCACCTCAATTATAGTCAAATATCATATAGTTCGGGGTTTCGAACCCTTAGAACCAAGTTTGGAAATGTTACTTACCTCAAAACCGGCTAAAATCCTAGCCCACAGTGCCTTTTCCTCTAGACTCGGACTCTGAGTGCTCCAAATCTATCAAAAATCAGATTTATATCATTATTATATGCCAAGGAACGAATCCCATTCAAAATTATAAAAATTACCCAAAAATCCCGAAAGTGGCCAAACCTGACCCCGGGGCTCACATCTCAGAATCCGACAAAATTTACATCACAAGAATCCAAATCCTCCCACGAGTCTATACATACCAAGAACATCAAAATCAGACTTCAAATGACCCCTCAAGTCCCCAATTTAAAGTCTCTAATTACAAGCCCTAATTACCCACTTTTTGTACTAATTTCCCACAAATATCACCACTAATCAGTCCATAAATCACACATAAACGAGTTTTAAGTCCAAAAGCCTTACCTCCACGAAGAACTCTCGATTTCCCTCTTCAAAAACCCTTCAAAAGCTTCAAACCCGTGCAACAATGGAGTAAAAATGACCAAAATCCGCAAAGGGTCCTATTTATATGTTCTGCCTAGGGATTTCTGCACCTGCGGCCAATTACTCGCACCTGTGGTCCCAGGTGCGCACCTTCGAGAATCACTTAAAAGCCCAATTTCCGCACCTGCGATACAAATTCCGCACCTGCGACTCCGCAGGTACGACCCCATCTCCGCATCTGCGGTCTTCCTCCTGTCTACCCAAAATCCGCATCTGCGGTCTCTTGTCATCTTCTGTGGGCCCTCACCTGCGGTTCCCTATCCGCATGTGCGGTTACACCAGCACCAACAGCTTCAGCTGCAATTTTTCCAACTTTAAATCCCCCGATGGCTATCCGAAATCATCCCGAGCCCCTCGGGACCCCAACCAAAAATACCAACAAGGCATAAATGATCACCCGGACTTAGTCTCACCCTCGAAACACCCAAAATAACATCAAAACACTAAATTCACCTCGGATTTAAGCCTATGAACTTAGAAATTTCCAAATTTTGCCAAAGATGCTGAAACTATCCAAAACAAGTCCGATTGACTTGAACATTTGCACACACGTCCAAAATGACCCTACGAACCTGTTCCAACTTTCGGAATTTCATTCTGACCCCGATAGCCTATATTCCACTGTCGATCGGAAATCGCGAAAAACTCAATTTCGCCAATTCAAGCCTAAATCTACTTCGGGCCTCAAATTCACCTTCTGAACACACTCTTAAGTCCCATATCACATAACGAAGTTATCCGATCTATAAAATCCACATTCCGAGGTCGTTTACCTATAAGTCAACTCCCGGTTGACTTTTTCAACTATTAAGCTCTTTTAAGAGACTAAGTGTCTCAATTCTCACCACGACTACTACGAACCCGAACCATCCGACCCAACGCATCATGAATAAGATAAATAACATATGATGAAGCTGAAACATGGGAAACATGGCTAATCTCACGAAACGACCGGCTGCGTCGTTACAGCTTGCTAAACCTAGCTTTGTTCACTAGTCCCTTGAGGATTCTGACCTCGATCCGTCCTTCGATCGATTCGGGGCGCGTCGCTTCTTATGTTGTTTTTCTATTCTCGGCGTAAGGTCGATATCTTTCCTTACATGGTCTCAGTTCGCTCTCTGGAAACCTTGACTCTATCCTTACCGTGAGGCTCTCGAGCATTTTCATAACAGCGAAATTGGTTGCTGACCTGTTATTGTCCGACCTCTCTGGTATCCGCTGGACTCGGGGAGGGGGGGGGGGGTGCCTGGGGCCATTTCACACTAAAAACATTGTGGGGTTTTTGGCGGTGAAATCGCTCCTTTTNAGCATTTTCATAACAGCGAAATTGGTTGCTGACCTGTTATTGTCCGACCTCTCTGGTATCCGCTGGACTCGGGGAGGGGGGGGGGGCGTTCCTGGTGCCATTGCACTCGAAATACATTGATGGTTTTGCAGCTGAGTAATCGCTACTTGTTGTGCCTAAAGCATTTCAAAAATCGTGTGGAGGCTGTCTCCACTTTCCCTTTGAGCGAGGATTACCCGTGCCTCATGCTGTCCTTCTCGGCGCGCGCTCCTGTCAATGTGGGAGCTGATATCACCATGTCGAGCGTTACGCAAGTCCATGTCCACGGGGGTTAGCTCTGGTATTCTCTTAGGGTTTTGTAATGGTACACCAACACCTAAAACAGCTACACCATTCTCTCCATGGTTCTTAGAGCCGTTATTCTCGTGTGCATTCACTGAGTTAGACATTTTGACCTGAAGTCAAAGGTTCTTGGACAAGAAAAAGTGTGAAGAATAACTTGCGCTTTTTCAGTGAACCAACACTAAAATAATCACTATTACTTTTAGCCCCACGGTGGGCGCAAAACTGTTTACCTTGAATGGTAATTGCAATTAATATAGATTATGGGATTCTAAAAATATGTGATTTATTATAATGCTAGTTGTTAAGCAATAAATGCTAAATGTGGGTTACAGAAATGAGATAATAGTGATGTGAAATCGAAAATAGGCAAACCAGATTGCCTTAAGTCGGGGGTTCCGAGCTGGCCGAGTGTGATGACCCAAAGGGTCATTTCAAGAATTTAGACCCAATTCTAGGCTTATTAGCCATAAAATACTAATTTTTAAATACCTCGATTTGCATGCACAGTCCGTGCGTGAAACCGGAAAGTTTTTATATTAAAATATGAGAAATAGTAATTTCTTGAGTTAAAATTTGATTAATATTGATTTTGGTCAACATTTTGAGTAAACAGACCCGGATCTGTGTTCCGACGATCCCGGGAGGTCTAAAGTAAAATATGGGACTCAGGCGTATGCCCGAAAATGAATTCCGAGGTCCCAAGCCTTAGAAATCAATTTTTCAAAGAAATTGTTTTGCTGAAATATTTATGAAATAAAGAAAAGAATTAATATTTGAAATCATTTGTATCGGGCCCTTATTTTGGTTTCGGATCCCGGTACAGATTTGTTATAGTATTTAAAGGTTTACTGTGAAATTTGGTGCATAACGGAGTTCATTTGATGTGATTCGGACATCCAGTTGAAAAGTTAGGAACTTTAAGTGTTCTTGAGGAAAATGATGAGTTTTGAGGTTTAATTTATTTTTTTATATGTTATTTTCATGATTTGATCGCACGAGCAAGTCCGTATGATGTTTTTATACTTGCATGCATGTTTGGTTTGGAGCCCCGAGGGCTCGGGTGAGTTTCAAATAGGTTTGGGTTGTGTTGCGCTCGTTCTTTCTTATGCTTCGACGTCGTTTCTTCAAGCATAAATGATATCATATTGAACAAATGAGCTTCGATTTTTGTTTTAAATGAAGTATTATATCCGTATCGTAATTACTGACCCGTAGCAAAAAGAATCATCAATTTGGACATCGTATGAGGATTTTATGGTCATTTTACTAAGGTTGCTAGATGTGTCAGGTTAATTACGAAATTGTCCCTGACGGCGTATTAAAAATTTGCACTATTTGCAAATATTAAAACCTACATATCTCCTTCATTATAAGGTCAAATTGAGTTATTCAAAAGCCTAACTTGACTAGAATTTCACAAGGAATATATTGGACACATAAAAATCGAGTTTCGGGATCGTTTGGCATGAGAAACGAGGTTAACTGGCAGAAATATATATATAAAACGGACAAACTTCTTCTTCTTCAAAATTTTGAACCCCACAGCCCTAGGAACGAATTTCTTCACCAAATATCATCCCCAAGTCATAGGTAATCAATTCTAAACTATACTCTTTCAATTACCCATTGTTTTTCATCACTTTTAAATCAAAAACTAAGAATTTTTATGGTAAACATTTATGGTTTGGGTAGAATTAGGGAATTTTATAAAAATCGAATATTTAACTCGAATTGAGGTCGGACGTCAAAACTAAGTGTATATTTGGGTGAATGTGTAAAAATAATTTGGTCCGAACTACGAGTTTAGACCTAGCGGGCCCGAGGTCGGGGTTTAACGTTTTTGAGAAAACTTAGGAAAAATTGTATTTTTCAATAAAGTTAGTTCCTTTAGCTTTATTAATGATATTGAGTTAATTATGATTATATTCGAGCAAGTTAGAGCAAGATTCTAAAGGAAAAGCTGTAATTGAGCAGTGAGTGGCCTGCGAAATTGAGGTAAGTGTTTGGTCTAACTTTGACTTTAGGGAATATGAATCCCCACTTGTTTACTATGTGAAATGCATGGGCGTGGTGTATAGGTGAGGTGACGAGTATCTATGCACCACCATATTTGCTTGTTAAGCATGATCCCTGTCACGACCCAAAACCTATGGGTTGTGATGGCTCCGGACACCACTGTCAGGCAAGCCAACCCCTTAATCAGTTGAAATACCTTACTGTTTAACAATTTCGAAATCTTGTCTTTTTTTGCATTTCATAAACAAATGATTAAAATTCTCGTAAATTGAATACGGCAGGAAATCCACTTAATATAGTAAAAGAAATACCAACACATCCCCAGAACCCGGTGACACAAGTACATGAGCAACTTCTAAGAATTTAAACAATTATACAACGCTTGTCCGAGGAACAAATAGGACAAGGGCATTAAAGATAAAATGGAAATACATAGATGGGAGACTCTGTCAGCTGCGGAACGCCTCCGGATGAATGCAGCCCGTATATGTCTCCAAATCAATCACTGTACTATAAAGGTACCTGTGCAACAAAATGCACAGAAAGTGTAGTATGAGTACATATACATATATGTACCCAGTGAGTATCCCGTCTAATCTCGAAGAAGTAGTGACGAGAGGTCGACTAGATACTCGCTAAGGTACAGCAATAATAGAATAAGACATGATATAAGGAAAGCAGTAGACATGTGAACAATGTACAACAATTATGAAGAAAACACAGAGTTTTCAAATAAATATTGAAAGCAATGTCAACTTCCACTCTCACTTTTCCCCAAAACATCTGTCTAATCATAAATCAGGAAAACAGTACCAAATAGTTATGCGCACACAGGAGTAAGACAACCGGCCGGAGTCATAAGGAAAATAGCTATGCACTGCCGAGGATCGACCGGCCCGTCCCATAAGTGCATCTTTCAATGTAATCGTATCATATTATTGTACAACTTCGTCCATGCACTGCCGGGGATCGACCGGCCCGTCCCATAAGTGCATTTCTTAGGTAATCATCTCTGTGCACTGCCGAGGATCGATCGGCCCTTCCCAAAAGTGCACTTATCAATCCGCCGCGGCGTACGGCCCGCTCCAATGAGAGTGGGGGAAAATCACACTTCGCTCGCGGAAAGTAAATTGCGAGGCGGTCACATGCGCTCATAAAGTATTAAAATCTACTTTCCATAACAAATTCTTTCCAATTATTCAAGCCTATGAAATCTCGGGGAAACAATAATATCTTACATGAGTACAAAACTTATAAGTCATTTCTTTTCCTTTCATAAATATCGCGCATCATACCTGCGACTTGTGTGCTGATTCGATAATAATAAGCTAACCCACGATCGCGCATCGTACCTGCGACTCGTGTGCTAACTCGATAACAAGTGCGTATATATAAGTACAAGTGTGTACCAACTCAACAGTGAACTCAACAGGACTGTGCCAATACCACGGATAATCAACTAGGATTTAAATCATAATACTTCACTTTTACTTATCACTTCAACAATGATTACAACTCATAACACATACGAGGGTACATGTAGAGAACATAGAGGTATGCTCGTGAATCCTAAGGCTACCCTACATAGCAATATTTAATATAGTCGCCACGTACGGACTCTCGTCACTTGGTACGTACGTGGACCCCGCAAACAATTACATACAACATGTAGAACACCTATGGGGATAATTCCCTCTTACAAGGTTAGAAAGGAGACTCACCTCATGTTGAATCTACCTCTCGGATCAAGAACGCGCTCGCAACTCCGAACTCTACCCCCGAGGACTCATAATTGTAAGCCATTTCATCCATCACAGTTTTAGCAATACAAGTAGCACCAGCCTTCAAAAGAGTGAGCACAGTTGTTGCAGTAGATGTTGCCGCAGAATGGGTCTTGGCCCACTCTGGATTTCCAAAACCAGTGATATGTCCTTCCACATCGAATATGTCTTTCACCGCAAAGGTTAAGCCATCCAACATGAGCTGCTATGAAGAAGAGCAAATTGGTTGCAGTGTGAATTTCTCAATGAGAGCTCCATATTCACATGACTCCATCCTCTCCATTTTCACTCTCACAAAATGCTACAAACAAATGCTTTCTTTCCATTGGCCAACCTTTTAGTAATGACTTATGAGTCATTTAAATTAAAAGGAGGGGCTGCCACGTTTTGGCATGCTAATCGTATCCAAGAGGTCAATTAATCCACCACCAATAATTAATTAACTAGGTAATGTTCCACTATCCAATAATTAACCAATTACCTACATAATTAAGAATTATTTTCACTTACTTAAAATACTACTTAATTTTCACATGCCTTATACACCTTACTATCATGGCCATGTTGTACCTTGTATGGTACTAGTCCATAAGTAACTGGTATTTTAGCTCGGGCCGTATTTTATTCCAAAATGTCAAACCTTGACAAAACTCATTTTTTTTCCGATTTGCTTACCCTCTCACATTCACAAATTTACTTATCCCTTGTTGAAATAGCGTGATACTTATAAATTTAAAATTAAATCTCATTTAAGGAAATGGTGTCCGATAACGCAAAACGACCGGTCGGGTCGTTACACTCTCCCCCACTTAAACAGACGTTCGTCCTCGAACGTGCCAAGAACTGCTTACTGCACCTAACATGCCAATATGGAATATCATCGGAGTTCCATCATAACTCCTGGACCACTAATATGGTGAACACTTCATCACAGAGAAACCTTTTACTTACCTCAATTCATGAGAACCATAACAACACACGAGCGAATTCTCATAATCATAGCACATGCAAATCCATAAGTAGTGGGCTGAACCACCATATCCTTCCGGGATCCGCCTGTACCTGACAGGCCATAGCATGTGAATGCTTTCAATGAAATCTATTACGACGGCTGACACGCCTCACACACATCGACACTAACCATACACATACTCAATCACATCGAAGGAAATGATCACTGCCATACATGTTCCATTTCAATCATGGCTAACCAATCTATTTTCTT
>ML249950.1:0-14100 GCA_005239495.1 Nicotiana undulata
ACCCGAAACTCACCCGAGCCCTCGGGTCTCAAAACCAAAAACACACACATCTCCCAATACATCATACGGACTTGTTCAAGCATTAAACCACCAAAATATCATCAAAATCATCAAATTAAACCTTAAAACTCATAGAATTTTCTCAAACTTCATAAACCTCTAAATTTCCCATTTTTAATCCGAATCACGTCATCTCAAGTTCGTTTTACACCAAATTTCACAGATAAGTCACATAACATATAATAAACCTGTTCCGGGCTCCGGAACCATATTATTTTCAGAAAATAATATTCTTTAAAAATTCATTTCTCGGGATTGGGACCTCGGAATTTGCTTTCGGGCATACGCCCAAGTCCCATATTTTTCTACGGACCCTCCGGGACCGTCACATCACGGGTCCGGGTCCGTTTACCAAAAATGTTGCCCAAAGTCAACTTTATTCAACTTATTCAATTCAAAGTTCTATTTTTATCAAATTTTCACATAGAAGCTTCCCGGCTACATGCCCGGGCTGCGCACGCATATCAAGGTAAGATTAAAGGAGGCTTTCGGGGCCTGTGAACATAGATTTAGCTAGAATTACTTAGGATGACCTTTTGGGTCATCACACTTGAACTCTAGAAGAGTACTATCACCAGAAGTGATTGTATTTCGTATATCTCATTGTAACTAAATTTGTTAACCACCAAAAGTGTCATATACATATAACCATCAGATGTGGTAATTTGAGTTTGCTATATTTGAGCTTATTGATGCAAAAGTAGCCACAATAAACCAGAATTTTTACTGATGCAAAAGTAGTCACAATAAACCAGTATTTTTATTGATGCAAAAGTAGTCACGGTAAATCAAAGGCAAAATTTTATGCCATAGTAAATCAGAAGTTTACTAAAAGATACATGTTATGGTAAACTTTAAGTTTGCAAGTGCAAGTAAGTTACAATCAAACTAGTATGCTATCCTAGTTTAAATATAATAAGCTAATTGAGAATTCAGATAAGCATATACAGAAGAACTAAAAGATTCTTCAAAAATACTTTTGTGTTGGCTGTTTTCATAATAAATTGATTATATCAACTAAAGTTGGGACGAAGAACCCTTAATTCTGGAATATATAAAAGGGGAATATGGAATCGTTCACCTATCATGTGAACCACTTATAGATGCAGTTCAGATTTGAAATTGCATTTTTCAATTAAGAGTATAATTTTCAGATTATGTGCAATCAAGATAGTTCATCTTAATAATGTTGGTTTATATCCAAGTTGGTTTATAATTGAATATTCCCTTTTAATGGCTAAACTAATTGCTTATGAGGACAAAGCTTCCTGTGTTGTTCTACGATTTTCCAAATTACATGCAACAACACGTGTATGCATTAGATGAACAAGATATAATAAGTCCTCCTCTTATATAAATGATGTCATCTGTCAATGTGTTTTTATAAAGAAAATAACATCAGAATTTATGATATAAATCTCATAGGAACTTTAGAAGAGCTCCAAAAGGCAAAAGATTGTCTTAGTCTGCAAATTGAACATTTAGCAGACATGATTTTTATCCTTCAATTTTCCTATACAAAAAAGGTCTTAAATGCTTTCACATGGACAAAGCACACCCATTGAGTAACCCAATGGTTTTTCGGCCACTTGAAGTGAATAAAGATCTGTTTCGACCTCCATAAGAGAATCAGGAACCCCTTAGTCCAAAAATACCCTATCTTAGTGAAATTGGTGCACTTATGTATATTGCTAATACTACAAAGCCCGAAATAGTTTTTTTTTTATTTGTTTGTTAATTTACTAGAAAGATATAACTCTTCTCTAAGATATTGGAACAGAACTAAGCATATATTTAAATATTTAAAGGGAATTCTTGATATAGGTTTGTTGTATTCTAACAAAGGTAGTGCATATCTTGTTGGTTATGCAGATGCATGTTATTTATCTGACCGTATAAAGCTCGACCTCAAATAGGTTATCTGTTTACATGTGGAGGTACTACAATATCATGGCGATCTACAAAACATTCCATTTTTGCGACTTTCTCAAATCTTGCTGAGATAATAACTATTCATGAAGAAAGTACAGAATATATATGAATGATTTCAGTGTTACACTTCATTAGAGGGAGATGTGGTATAAATGTGATACCAAAATAGCTAAAGTCTTATATGAAGATAATCTTGCATACATAACTCAATTAAAGGGAGGATTCATAAAAGGATAGAACGAAACACATTTAACAAAAGATATTCTTCACACGTGATCTTCAGAAGAATGGTAATATCGATATGCATCAAATCCGTTCAAGTAAACATACGACAGATTTTTTCATTAGGTGGAGTAACATACACGCCGTATTTTTTCCCTTACTAACATTATCCCACAAGATTTTTCTTGTATGGATTTTAATGAGGCAGCCAGTAATGTGTATTACTAAGTATGTGTACTCTTTTTCCTTCACTAGGACTTTTTTCCCATGGAATTTTTCCTAGTAAGGTTTTAACGAGGCACTTAATAATGAACATCGAAGGGGGAGTGTTATAAAAATATTATATTGTGGATGTCCATTATTACTCCGTTGTAGATAAGAAGATTATCCATTTAGTATTCCATTGAATTTTATCTACAAGCAGCTGATGTAGGCAAATTGCAAGCAACTCAATGAAATGCCTTGAAACAACTTCTTATTAAACGAACATGTCACGAGTAACTCATGCAGATAGCTTACAAGCAGCTCAAGAAAAGCCTCGCAGTTGCTTGTTGAAAAGCCTTGCAGCGCAGCTACTTCCTTTCTTCTATAAATAGAGAAAATTTCAGTTCATTATGTTGATAGTTTTAAGTCTAATAATATATCAGTGTCACGTTATATTTCTATCTTTGGTTTATTAGCCTTGCAGACTTTATTTTATAATAGAATGATCACGCCCAACTCTAGCCCTAAAAAGGATAAGCGATTGCTGCAAATATAATCTGGTCTAAGAGTCCGGAGTCGAATCCCACGGGGAACTAAGGTTCAGCTACAATTATTTACTATCACTAAGAAGACAAGCTCGAACAATTCCTAAGTTGGAAAATATTAAGATTATTATGTCGAACTAATTAAATAACAAATTAAAGAAGTAAATTAACAACTAGGAATGCTAAGTGTTGGAGACAACATTAAGGATGCCTAGAGTTATGATTTTCCCAATTGTTGGAGGCTTCCCTCTACATCTTCTATAATTTCGCCTAATTATTCTCTACTGATCATGAGCATTCGACTTATCGTAATTCTCTATAGAGCAATTACAATAATGTACTAGTCATATTCTCTCGAATTACGCTAGCTCGCACTTTTCACCGCTCTATGATCACGTCAAAGCTTCGTTATCTCTAATCCCGCTTTAAACCCGTTATATTGATCTCCCATATACCTTAGGAGTGGCGTTTTTCAATAAACACCTATATATGTATCCTTTCT
The DNA here is from genome assembly GCA_005239495.1 of Nicotiana undulata. NCBI lineage: Eukaryota > Viridiplantae > Streptophyta > Magnoliopsida > Solanales > Solanaceae > Nicotiana > Nicotiana undulata. The sequence continues at coordinate 3,466 of ML249950.1, forward strand.
CAAGCAACACATAATAAATAGGTACAGTCAATTGATGGAATTCAATCAATTAAAATAAGCACGTAGATGAACAAGTAGATAAATTCAAAGGTTTAATTATATTAAAACATAACAAGAATTCATCCTCCAAGAGGTTCCATTAAAACTCTAGATAATAAATTAGCTACTCATAATAGTATGTAAAAATTTTACAATACTAAAAATCATAACCAACAATGAAAAATAGGAAGAAGAAGGGGAAAAGATCGTGGTTGAATCTTCCTCCTTGCTCCTACCGTGTTCTCGCCTCCTTAGGTGTTGTCTTACCCTAAGATAGTGTCTCCCTCCCCTCCTCAAAAGGACGTTTATGATGTATTTATATCAATCCGGGTTGATGCGGGGCGTCCATGATCTCTCCTAATTCGCAAAGGAAAAGTTTAGTCCCGAGTTGGGGTTGGTGCAACGCGCGAAACTAGGCACGGCCCTAGATATTTTTCTATTCTTTATTTCCTTCACGTGCCAGGTCCAGTGCCGAAGTGCCACACTTCACTGGTTTTGATTCACTTATTGGGCCATGTTTCACGACCCAAAACTCTAGCATGTCATGATGGCGCCTATCGATGGTACTAGGCAAGCCGATTTTCAAAAAATACTCCAACATTTCATAAATGATAAATCGAAAGACTTTTTCATAATTGGATTTTCATAAAAATAGGAGTTTGACTCAAAATATAATGTGGAAAGATAGCCCCAAACATCGGGGTGTCACCAAGTCATGAGTATCTTGATAGCCAGTCAAATAAAAATAGTGTATACAAGAGTCTGTGTCTAAGTATCAATACAAAAAAGAAAAATAGCATAGAAGGAGAGACAGGGCCTGCGAACGCGGGCAGCTACCTCGTAAGTCTATGATACTCGATCGCGCACAAACTCAACGACCCCCGTGACCGAACACACCTTGATCTACACATAAAGTGCAGGGTGTGGCATGTGTACAACCAACTCAGCAAGTAACAAAAATAAATAAGGAACTGAGAAACAGTGACGAGCTATACAATACAGTTTATTTCAGTAATTTTCAACAATGAAAGAAGACATGAGGCAAGTCCGGCAATATGAGTCAAACCAGTTGCATACTTACTAATTTCAAGTAAAACCAGTTATAATATTTTCTGAAAGTTCAGAATAGTAGCATGAATCAGCTAAATGCAGCAACAAGAAGAAAAATGCAACCTCTCAGGGTACAGTCACTCAAGCTCCCAATAGCTCAACACTCGGCTCTCAGCCCTCTATACACTCGCTCAATAGGTACCTGCGCTAACTAGGGGTGTACAGACTCCGGAGGGGCTCCTACAACCCAAGCGCTATAATTTGCACGGACACTCACGTGCTATAGTATCATATCAAGATCGGCATGGACAACTCACGTGCTACAGTATCATATCAGAATCTGCACGGACAATTCACGTGCTACGGTATCAATACCTCACAAACAGGCCATCGGCCTAACTCAGTCATGAACCTCTCTAGTCTCACGGCCCTCGGTAATGAAAGGGAATCAACCCAAAGAAAAATGCTATAATGTATCAATAGGGAATAATAGAGACTCGGGTATAATATACAAGAAATGCTACGACGGAGTACAATATCAATAAACAGGAAGATTCAATAGGAATCATGACCCTTGTGGGTCTCTACCACACCAATACATAGCCTAAACATGATTTCTAACATGAATGGCAGTCAAATTGCTAGAAGACAAGGATAACGTGCAAGCAACAATAGGTTGTTCGACTTTCAGTCTCACCGGACGGACCAAGTCACAATCCCTCACGGTGCACGCTCACACGCCCGTCACTTAGCATGTGTGTCACCTCCAAATAATCACATCATACCAAGCTCCAGAGTTTCATACCCTCAATACCGGATTTAAGACTGTTACTTACCTCAACTACGTAAAACTCCTACTCACAAATGCCATTGCCTCTCAAGTCGGTCTCAAAATGCCCAAATCTAGCCACAAGAATAACGAGGTAATCAATATAGGCTAAAGGAATCAATTCCACAAAGAAAACATGAAATTCTTCCACAAAAATCCAAAATCAGCCCGAACCCAACCCCGATACCACGTATCAAATCCAACAAAAGTCACAAAACCCGAAATCCCATTCACTCACGAGCCTAACCATACAAAATTTACTCAAATTCGATAACAAAATCCCATTCAACACCTCAAAATTCTAAATCAAGAGTTCTTCCTCTTTTTCCCCAATTTCTCACCCCAAATCACAAATTAGATGATAAAATTAAAGGTGTAATCATGGAATTTAACCAAATCCAAGTAAGAATCACTTACCCCGATCAACTCCACGAAAATCCCTTCAAGTATCGCCCAAATCCGTGGTCTCTAGCTCAAGATATTCAAAATGGGCTCAAACCCTCATTTTTTAAATTAATATTGTCTGCCCAGATTTCCTTCTTTGCGAACGCGATCGTTCTCTCGTGTTCGCGTAGACCAACTCAGACATCCTCCCTATTTATCTCTTCGCGGATGTAAAGCTTTACAAGCTCAACTCACTGTGAACGTGTCCCATACCTCGCGAACGCATAGACCAAAGACCTGGGGGGGTCCCCAGCTGCCTCACTTCTCTTCGCGAATGCGACACCACTCCCGCTTTCGTGATGCACACGTAGACCACACCTTCGGATTTTCATCCTCTTCATCGCGAATGCGAAGAACAAAATCTTCCTAGATCACATTAACCGTTCGTGAACGCGAGTCTCCTCTCACGAACGCGTAAGGGGAATCCTGAAAAATGCACCGGCAGATATCAGCCATCAACCAAAGTCCAAAATTGATCTGTTAACCCCCGAAACTCACCCGACGCCTCCGGTACTTCAACCAAACATACCATCAAGTCCAAAAACACCATACGAACTTAGTCGAGCCCTCAAATCACCTCAAACAAAATTAAAAAAAACACTAACTACTCACAGATTCAAGCCTAGTGAACTTTGAAATTTCCAAATTCTACAAACGACGCCAAAACCTATCAAATCATGTCAGATTGACCTCAAATTTTACACACGGGTCATAAATGACATCACGAACCTACTCTAACTTCCTGAACCATTCTGACCCCGATATCAAAATTTCCACTGCCGGTCAAATTCACCACAATTCCATATTTTGTCGATTCAAGCTTAATTCTACTACTGACATCCAAATAACATTCCATACGCGTTCCTAATTCCAAAATCACCTAACGGGACTAACGGAATCATCAAAATTCAAATCTGAGGTCGTTTACACATAAGTCGACATCTTGTCGACTTTTACAACTTAAGCTTCCAATTAAGAGACTAAGTGTCTCCGTTCACCTCGAAATCACTCCGAACTCAAACCAACTACCCGATAAGCCATAATACAGCTGTAGAACACAAAAGAATCAAAAAATAGGGGGAATAGAGCTATAACTCTCGAAATGACCAGCCGGGTCATTACATCCTCCCTCTCTTAAATAAACGTTCGTCCTCGAACGGGTATAGGAACATACTTGGAGTCTCAAATAGGTGTGGATATATGCTCTGCATCTCCCGCTCGGTCTCCCAAGTGGCCTCCTCCACGGGTTTACCTCTCCACTGCACCTTCATTGGAGCGATATCCTTCGACCTCAACCTAACCTGCCGCTCCAAGCTGGCCACCGGCTCCACATCATAGGTCAAATCACTATCCAACCGAACCGTGCTGATATCCAAAACATGATACGGATCGCCGATATACTTTCAGAGCATAGAAACATGAAATACTAGATGCACACTTGACAAGCTAGGTGGCATGGCAAGCTTGTAAGACACATCCCCAATCCTCTGTAGTACTTTAAAAGGCCCAATGAACCGAGGGCTCAATTTTCCCCTCTTCCCAAACCTCATAACACCCTTCATGGGGGATACCTTCAGCAGAACCTTCTCCCCGACCATGTAAGACATATCACAAACTTTCCTGTTGGCATAGCTCTTTTTCCTAGATTGTGCCATGCGAAGTCGCTACTGAATCAATTTCACCTTGTTTAATGCATCTTGGACCAAGTCTGTACCCAAGAGCCTAGCCTCACCTAGCTCAAACCATCCCACCTGAAATCTACAAAGCCTCTCATATAAAGCCTTGTACGGAGCCATCTGAATGATCGACTAATAACTTTTGTTGTATGCAAACTCCGCGAGCAGCAGAAACTGGTCCCAAGAACCCCCAAAGTCAATGACACAAGTGCGAAGCATGTACTCTAATATTTGGATGATGTGCTCGGATTTTCCGTACGTCTGAGGGTGAATGTTGTGCTCAACACAACCCAAGTGCCCAACTCTCGCTGCACAACACTCCAAAACTACGATGTAAACTGGGTGCCTCTATCTGAAATGATGGAAACCGGGACACCTTAAAGGCGAACAATCTCTCGGATGTAAATCTCAACCAACCACTCTGAATAATAAGTAGCACAAACTGGAATGAAGTGCGCAGACTTGGTCAGCTGATCCACAATCACCCAAATAGCATCGAACTTCCTCGAAGTCCGTGGGAGCCCAACTACGAAATCCATGGTGATTTGCTCCCACTTTCACTCTGGTATCTCTAACCTCTAAAGAAAGACACCCGGTCTTTGATGCTCATACTTTACCTGCTGACAGTTGAGACACCGAGCTAAAAACCCAACTATATATTTCTTCATCCTTCTCCACCAATAGTGCTATCTCAAATCCTGGTACATCCTCGCGGCACCCGGATGGATGGAATACCGCGAGTTGTAGGCCTTATCATGAATCAACTACTGAAGCTCATCTACATTGGGCACACATATCCGGCCATGCATCCTCAACACCCCATCATCACCGATAGCCACATCCCTGGCATCACCTCGCTGAACCCTGTCTGTGTGGACAACCATATGAGGGTCATCATACTAGCGCTCCCTAATACGATCATAAAGGGAAGACCTAGAGACCACACAAGTCAATACCCGACTCGGCTCCGAAATATCAAATCTCACAAACTGGCTAGCTAAGGCCTGAACATCCAATGCCAATGGCCTCTCTGCGGCTGGAAAATATGCTAAGATTCTCAAACATTCATTCCTATGACTCAAGGAATCGGCCACCACATTGGCCTTCCCAGAATGGTACAGAATGGTGATATCATAGTCCTTAAGAAGCTCCAAGCACCTCCGCTGACACAAGTTAAGATCTTTCTGTTTGTACAGATACTGCAAACTCTGGTAATTAGTGTAAAGCTCACAATGAACACCATACAAATGGTGCCGCAAAATCTTCAAGGTGTGAACAATAGTTGCTAACTCAAGAACATGGACATGATAGTTCTTCTCATGGGTCTTCAACTAGCGTGAATCATAAGCAATCACTCTACCCTCCTGCATCAGAACACACCCAATATTGATCTGTGTGGCGTCACAATACACTGTGTAAGAACCAGAAGCTGATGGCAGAACTGGAGTCGTGGTCAAAGCATTTTTTAGCTTCTGAAAGCTCTCCTCGCACTCATACGACCACCTAAATGGAGCACCCTTTTGGGTCAATTTGGTCAAGGGCGATACAATAGATGAGAAACCCTCCACAAAACAACGGTAATAGCACTTCAAATCAAGAAAGCTCCGAATCTCTGTGGCTGAGGATGATCTGGGCCAACTTTGCACCGTCTATATCTTCTTCGGATCCCCCTAAATACCCTCACCGGAAACCACCTTCCCCAAGAATACCACCGAACTGATCCAAAACTCACACTTGGAGAACTTTGAATAAAGTTTCTCCTCCCTCAATCGCTGTAACACAATCCTCATATGCTCAACATGCTCCTCCTAGCTACGAGACTACACCAGGATGTCATCAATGATTACAATAACGAACAAGTCAAGATAAGGCAAAACACACTGTTCATCAGATGCATGAACGATGATGGGGCATTGGTCAGCCCGAAAGACATCACAAGCAACTCACAATGGCCATATCGTGTCCTGAAAGCTATCTTAAGAATATCTGAGTCTCGAATCTTCAACTAGTGATACCCTGACCTCAAATCAGTCTTGGAAAACACCCTCTCTCCTTGAAGCTGGTCAAATAGATCATCAATATGTGGCAAAGGATACTTGTTCTTAATTGTGACCTTGTTCAACTGTCTGTAATCAATGCACATTCTCATAGTACCATCCTTTTTCTTTACAAATAGAACTGGTGCACCCAAAGGTGACACTCTAGGCCGAATAAACCTCTTATCAAGGAATTCCTGAAGTTGTTCCTTTAACTTCTTCAACTTCGCTGGTGCCATACGATATGGTGGAATAGAAATGAGCCGAGTGTTAGGCACCAAATCAATATCGAAGTAAATATCCCTGTCAGGCGGCATAGCCGGCAGGTCTGTAGAAAACACATACGAAAAATCACACACCACGGGAATAGAATCAATAGTAGGGGCCTCTGCACTAACATCCCTCACAAAGGCAAAATAAGATAGACAACCCTTCTCAACCATCCGCTGAGCCTTCAAGTATGAAATCACTCTACTGGGAACATAGTCTATAGAACCGATCCACTCAACCCACGGCAACCCCGGCATCTCCATTGTCACGGTCTTAGGGTGACAATCTAGAACATCATGACATGGAGACAACCAATCCATACCCAATATCACATCAAAATCGACCATACTAAGCAGGAAAAGATCTACTCTGGTCTCTAGACTCCAGTAGTCATCATGCATGATCGATATACACAGTCCACAATAATAGTATCGCCCACCAGAGTATTTACATGAACAAATGAAACTAGAGACTCACGGGACATATCCAAAAAATGAGCGAAATAAGAGGACACATATGAATAAGTGGAACTAGGATCAAATGATATAGAGTCATCTCTGTGGCAAACTGAGACAATACATCTAATCACAGCATCTGAAACAATGGCATCTAGTCTGGCGGGGAGAGAATAAAAACGGGCATGGCCGCCCCCTGATCGACCTCTCCCTCTCGGGCGCCCCCTAGCTGATTGAGCTCCACCTCGAGCTGGCTAAATGGGTGGTGGATATGCTAGTGCTTGTGCCATCGGCCAAGTACTCTGATGTGGAGCCCCACTCAACAACCTAGGGCAATCTCTCTTAATGTGACCAAAATCTCCGCACTCGAAACAACCCCTCCTCTGACGAAAGTGTTGCTCTTGATGCCCCGTGGAAGCCTGAGATGACGAGGCATGGGGAGAAATCTGTGGTGGTATTGCACTGAATGACGACTGGCCCTACTTATAAATGTGTGGCCCGTGGCCAGATGATGCATAAAGGTGAACTGGGCGAGCCGTTTGAGCATGTCTGAATGGACAACCCTACCGTGCTGGCACTGACCCCTAGAAGGAATACCGCCAAATCCACCATGTCCACGAGGCCTCTTGGCCTCCCTCTCAACCAGCTCCTAACTGCGAACCATCTCAATCTGACGAGCAATGTTGACAACCTCATCAAAAGTAGCACTAGACACTCTCTCTCTCTCTCTCTAGTCATAAGTCATCGCAGCTGAAAAGTGAGGCCATCTATGAACCTCCTGGTCCTCTCCCTATCTATGGGAACCAACAAAATAGCATGTCAGGCCAACTCCGATAACCTCATCTCATACTGCTTCACAGACATATCACCTTGACGAAGCTGCTCAAACTGCCTGCGTAGCTCCTCTCTGCGGGACTGAGGCACAAACTTCTCTACGAAGAGAATGGAGAATTGTTGCCAGATAAGGGGTGTTACGCCGACCAGCCTATGCCTATCGTAAGCCTCCCACAAATTGAATACAGCCCCAGAGAACTGAAAAGTAGTGAACGAGACCCCACTGGTCTCTAGAATACCTATTTTACGGAGTATCCTCTGACACCTGTCCAAGAAACCCTGTGCATCTTCTCCCTCTGCACCACTGAAAGATGGAGGCTGGAGCCTCCCAAACCTCTCCTTCTACGTTGCTCATCCTCAGGTATAGCAGGAACCATATAGTCCTGAGCAGCTGCAACAGGCTGGGCTGGTGGTGCCCCCGGTGTTGAGTCCCTGTATCACCTGCTCTGGTGTGCGGCCGGCGAAAGTCTGAGTTCCTCCCCTGGCCTGAGAAGTGGTTGCTTCCATTGAAACAGAGACCGCCTGAGCAAGGCCGGTACATACGGTCAGAATCTGAGCTAAGGCCTCCTGAAGGCCAGGAATCACGATGGGCACAGGTGATTCCTGAGCTGGTCCCACAGGCTCATCCACAATTGGAGCCTACCCCTGAACTGGGGCAACTGGTGGATCTGCAAGTGTTTCCCTAGTTGTTGTGTGAGCTGCACCTCTGCCCCTACCGAGGCCCCTTCCGCGACCTCGGCTTCTCGCAGCCCTGGCTGGTGGTACTAGTGGCTATCCATCTTGCCCCGCAGTACGCAGCCTTACCATCATTGAGAAAATAGAACAACGGAAATTCAGTTACCAGATTCAAACTCTTTGCACGACAAGAATGTGAAATTTCCTAAGGGTTCGGCAGCCTCTCGAAGATAAGTACAGACGTCTCCGTACCGATCCGCAAGACTATACTAAACATGCTCATGACTCGTGAGAACTAGGTAACCTAGGCTCTGATACCAACTTGTCATGACACAAAACTCTAACATGCCGTGATGGCGTCTATCGATGGTATTAGGCAAGCCAATTTTCAAAATATACTTCAACATTTCATAAAAGATAAATCAAAAGCCTTTTTTATAACAGGATTTTCATAAAACCGAGAGTTTAACTCAAAATATAATACGGAAAGATAGCCCAAAACATCAGGGTGTCACCAAGTCATGAGCATATAGATAGCCAGTCTAATAAAAACAGTGTCTACTAGAGTCTGTGTCTAAGTATCAATACAGAAAAGAAAGATAGCATAGAATGAGAGACAAGGTCTGCGGATGCGGCAGCTACCTCATAAGTCTCTGATACTCGATCGCGCAGGAACTCAACGACCTCTGTGACCCGGCACACCTGGATCTGCACATGAAGAATAGGGTGTAGCATGGATACAACCAACTCAGCAAATAACATAAATAAATAAGGAACTGAGGAGCATTGACGAGCTATACAATACAGTTCATTTCAGTAATTTTCAACAATGAAAATAGACATGAGTCAAGTCCGAAAATATGAGTAAACCCAGTTGCATACTTACTAAGTTCAAGTAAAACCAGTTATAATATTTTTCGGAAGTTCAGAATAGTATCATGAATCAGCTAAATGCAACAACAAGAAGACAAATGCAACCTCTCAGGGTACTGCCACTCAAGCTCCCAATAGCTCAACACTCGGCTCTTATCCCTCTATACACTCTCTCAATAGGTACTTCCGCTAACTAGGGGTGTACAGACTCCGGAGGGGCTTCTACAGCCCAAGCGCTATAATATACACGGACAACTCACGTGCTGCACGGGCAACTCACACGCTGTAGTATCATATCAATGTCTGTACGAACAGCTCACGTGCTATAGTATCATATCTGAATCTGCACGGACAACTCACGTGCTACGGTATCAATACCTCACAAACAGGCCCTCAGCCTCACTCAGTCATGAGTCTCTCTAGTTTCACGACCCTCGGTAATGAAAGAGACTCAACCCAAATCAAAATGTTGTAATGTATCGACACAGAATAATAGAGACTGAGGTGTAATATACAAGAAATGCTACAACTAAGTACAATATCAATAAGTAGGAAGATTCAACAGGAATCATGACCCCTGCGGGTCTCTACAGCACCAATACATAGTCTAAACATGATTTCTAACATGAATAGCAGTCAAATTGCTAGAAGACAAGGAAATCATGTAAGCAACAATAGGCTATTCGACTTTCAGTCTCATTAGACGGACCAAGTCACAATCCCTCACGGTGCACACTCACACGCCTGTCACCTAGCATGCGCGTCACCTCCAAATAATCACAACATACCAAATTTCGAGGTTTCATACCCTCAAGACCAGATTTAAGATTGTTACTTACATCAAGAGTTCTTCCTCGTTTTCCACAACCTCTCACCCCAAATCACATTAGATGATAAAACTAAAGGTGCAATCATGGGATTTAACCAAAACCAAGCAAGAATCACTTACCCCAATCAACTCCATAAAAACCCCTTCAAGAATCGCCCAAATCCATGGTCTCTAGCTCAAAATATGAAAAATGGGTTCAAACCCTCGCTTTTGAAATTAATACTATCTGCCCAGATTTCCTTCTTCACGAACGTGATCGTCCTCTCGCGTTCGCGTAGACCATCTTAGACAGCCTCCCAGTTTATATCTTCACGAACGCGAAGCTTTAAAAACTCAACTCACTGCGAATGTGGCACATACCTCGCGAATGCGTAGACTAAAGAACTAGGGGGTCCCCAGCTGCCTTGCTTCTCTTCGCGAACGCGACACCACGTAGACCACAACTTCGCGTTCGCGTCTTCTTCTTCGCGAACGCGAAGAACAAAATCATCCCAGCTCACATTAATCATCCGCATACATGAGGCTCCTCTCGCGAACGCGTAAGAGCAAAATAGAAAAATACACCAGCAGATATCATCAATCAACCAAAGTCCAAAATTGATCCGTTAACCCCCCCCCCCCCCCC
>ML249950.1:14261-34487 GCA_005239495.1 Nicotiana undulata
CAACTCACCCGAGGCCCCTAAGACATCAACCAAAAATACCATCAAGTCCTGAAACACCATACGAACATAGTCGAGCCCTCAAATCACCTCAAACAACATAAAAAAAGAATTACTCACGGATTCAAGCCTAGTGAACTTTGAAATTTCCGAATTCTACAAACGACGCCGAAACCTATCAAATCACGTCTGATTGACCTTAAATATCACACAAGTCATAAATGACACCACGAACCTACTTTAACTTCTGGAAATCCAATATGACCCCAATATTAAAATTTTGACTACCGGTCAAATTTGCCACAATTCTAACTTTCGTCGATTCAAGCCTAATTCTACTACGGACCTCCAAATCACATTCCAAATGTGCTTCTAAGTCTAAAATCATCTAACGGAGCTAAAGGAACCATCAAAATTCAAATTCAAGGTCGGTTACACATAAGTCGACATCTGAACGACATTTCAAACTTAAGCTTCCAGTTAAGTGACTAAGTGTCTCAATTCACACCGAAATCACTCCGGACCCGAACAAACTACCCCGGTAAGTCATAATACAGTTGTAGAACACAAAAAGGCAGAAAATGGAGGGAACGAGGCTATAACTCTCGAAACGATCGGCCGGGTCGTTACACCATGTCGCGCCTACCTTCATTCAATGCACCACTTGTGGCATGCTCCCAACTCTTTCCTCTCAACTTCTTTTTGCATCAAATCATCCGATTTTCATCAACTTCCATCCAAACTCATTCATAAAAACAATAAACATGTAATGAGCATATTTTATATTTATAAACATGTAATTTCCCACGACTCACATAAGAAATAATATGCAAACATACTCAAAAACATGCATTTTTCATTATTGATCACTACCCCACACATAAACTCTTGCTCGTCCTCGAGCAACTTCAAATTAAGCACATCGGCAGGTAACACAATTCCAAAATATACTCAAGCATCATATCAATGAAAAAGGTTTATATCAACATTTACATCCCAGCATAAGGGCTATTGACATCTTTCCTCCTTTTTAGACCAATGCCAAATCTATTAAAAATATTTGTGCGACTCTTCTAATATCTTAACCTTAAAAATTAACTCCAATATGTTCCATACTATGACTTGCTTCTTGTGCCAGCTCAAAAACCAAGTAATTTACAAATCCTTTGCAAATCATGTACCATCACCAGCAAACCACATAGAGAAAATAGTCCACACACTCAAATATAAGTTCAAGTGTAGTATAGGGACTCAAATATTGAAAGAATTCACTCGCTCTCACAATGAAATTCGTATGCAACCCAAGTTCATACCATAGGATTTCCCGTAGTGCAATATTCGACTAATTTAAGGTTGGAAAGTCTAGGATCAAATAGGAATTCACTCGCTCTCACAATGAAACTCGTATGCAACCCAAGTTCATACCATAGGATTTCCCGTAGTGCAAGATTCGACTAATTTAAGGTTGGAAAGTCTATGATCAAATAGGAATTTATAAGATCAAATATATATATATATATATATATATATATATATATATATATATATATATATATATAGAGAGAGAGAGAGAGAGAGAGAGAGAGAGAGAGAGAGAGAGTAGTGACTAACCCTCCTAAGCACTTTAATATACCACACTTCACTTTTAAGAACATTCTTATCATGACCAATTCAATGTTTTGCCGTGAAACCATACACAATTAAGCCTTCTTCATTAAGCACATCAAAATATAGATACTCACTAGCCCAGATAAAGATATGGGTCGTGTCATTCATTTTTTTATTTTTTTATTTCTTTTTTCTTTTTTTTTCATACTCTGCTTAATTTAGTAATTTCGGCTAGTAAGGCTTTTACCCACTCGTGCACCTTGTTGGACTTTCTATGGTTCCACTCAAAAGCTACTCAATCTCTTCCTTACTCTTTTAGTGACTTAAGTGCTTTCGGAGGTAAATGGGTGAACAAGATACAATTTAGAACATGATAGGACTTGGCTCGTAATGTGGGTTCCAAAGAAAAAGGTCTACATGCTCAAAAGGGCTGACTACATATAGGCTCAAGGGTCAATCAAATAAACGCCCATATCATTTTCTTGACTCACAAGACTTAATTATTTTGCTTCGACTCATACACAAGACAAGTTCTAGACTAACAAGAGATGGAACAAAGTACAACCAAAATCTCACCTTACATAATGCACAATACTTACTCACGTCGGCTCATACCCGACTCTCAAGTTAAAGCAACTAGCACAGTCATTATATAATACAAACACTAGGAAGTAACAACAGGAGTCAATTGACGAGCCCAAGCATCAAAATAAAGTTACATATATTCTCAAGGAATATAGTCACAGGAATCATGAAGAAAGTACTCAGCACAAATGCTTCAATTCTAAGCCCTGATATAAAACATGTCAACAACATAGACACTCAAGTTCTTCCCATTCTATTACCAGTTCAAAAAGAACGAAAATCTCTTTTTTGTTTAGACTGTAAGCCCTCACGAAAATTGTCTAGGAAGTTCATCATCGGGAAAAGTCCAAAACTTCTTGAAAACTCTATATAGAAAAACTATTATCCTGTTCTAAGAGTCATCCCTTGAAAAACAGATGTAGCCATAAGAAAAACCAAGAGGGATTATTTTTATCTAATTATTTTCTATTTCAACACACATAAAATAGCACAATTAAAATAGCGTAGGAAATCACCCAAACGGTTTATTCAACCCACACTTAAAATTGTGCACTATCCACATTGCACACCCATTAATACAAGAGGGTAAAATAAACTCCCTAGTAGGCCAAAGGCCGAAGCATTATCAGCTCATGAGGTACTGAGACTTCTCCCAGACTTGGTTCTTTATACGGGTACCCCCACACTAAGTTCTAACCATCTCACTTGATTTTGCTTCCTTCCAATGGATTTGCTTCCCATGATCCTAGAAAATCTGAAACGACACTACAAAAATGATACAATAAGAAAATAATATAATAACTAACTAGAAATATAAAAAAATTAGTAAAGATAGGTTGCCTCCCAACAAGCGCTTGATTTAACGCCGCGACACGATGTGAATCACTTTCTGCCTCCACCTCGAGCTTATGAATTGAACCCCAAGTTTTGATTCAACCTTATGATTATGTTCTTGGGGCGATACAAATTCTTGCAAGCCAATAAATTAAATAAATTCTCATGCACTTTTTGGCTCTTAATCGGGGAGTGTCACCTTACCTTGACGACCTTGAAACTTTCAAAATATAAGGCTTATCTACCTCTTCCCTTGACTCCTTTTTATGCTCATAAGGATCAATTCTCATTTCACCATATGAACATAATGTATAAAAGTGTTTGGAATGTGGTTCAACGCGCTAAAATACATGAATTTCAAGATTTCAACCTCCTCAAAACCAATCACACTAAAGTCAACTAAATTTGTATCCTCAATGTCCTTAGCTGACTCTGGTATTACTTCTTCAACATTGACATCCTCGAATTCTAGTGGGATAGATTGTTGGTGTCCTACTCTTACCTCCTCCATTAGCACCTCAATTTCTGCATCTAATTCACGTTCTTTTTGGATACTATCCACAATATTGGCTTGTTGAGCATTAAAAGCTTCAACCAGTTGACTCATTTGAGCCTCCAAGTTGCGAATATTTGCCTCTTGTGTTTCTATATGTAGTTGTTTCCTATCATTTTGTTCCACAAGGCACTTTAACATATCTTTGATTTCTTTCAGGTCGTGATCCCCGGGTTCTTGGTTCCTATTAACTTCACAGGAAAAAGTAGAACCATCATGGATAAGGGGAGGATAAGACACGTAGTACAACTATATAAATAAACATCTTGACAATCACACATATATCACACATTTCATATATAAGATTGAGTTGGTGCACATAACTCGCTCTGGGAAACGTTTTGATAATTCTACCATGGGTAGTTTCCTTTACAATATGTATAAGTATGAAAAGTAGAATTACCAATACCTAAACTCTCATAATTCCAAGATGTCATGTTTCTTAAATCAAAAATAAAATAAAATAAAATAAAAGTTCAAACTTGGAATTGGCAATATTTACAGCTATAACTACACCGTGTTCACTGAAAACAACGCTAAAATTTGATCACGCCGACTCTAGTCCTAAAAAGGTTAAGCAGTCGCTGCAAATATAATCCGGTATAAAAGTCCGGATCGAATCCCACAGGGAACTAAGGTTTAGATACAACTATTTACTATCACTAAAAAGACAAGCTCGATAATTCCTAAATTATAAATATTAAGATATGTGTAACTAATTAACTAATAAATTAAAGTAGTAAATTAACAACCAGGGATACTAAGTGTTAAAGACAAGATTAATGAGGCCTAGAGTTATGATTTCCCCAATTGTCGGAGTCCTTCTCGCTACGTCTCCTATAATTTTGCCTAAGTATTTTCCACTGATCATGAGCATTTGAATTATCATAATTATCTCTCAAGAAACTACAATAATCTACTGGTCCTATTCTCTCGAATTACGCTAGCTCGCACCTTTTCACCGTTCACTATGATCACGTCAAAGATTTGTTATCTCTAATCCCCCTTTGAAACCCGCCGTATTGGTATTTCATATACCTTAGGAGTGACGTTATTCAACAACCACCTAAATATATATCTTTTTCCAAGAAACACATAATAAATATCCACAGTCAATCGATGGTCATTCAATTAACTAAAATAAGCATGTAATTGAACAAGTAGATAAATTCAAAGGTTAAATTATATTAAAATATAAGAAGATTCATCCTCCAAGAGGTTCCATCAAAACTCTAAATAATAAATTAGCTACTCATAATAGTATGTAAAATTAAAATATTAAAAATCATAACCAACAATAAAAAATAGGAAGAAGAAGGGGAAAACTCGTGGTTGAATCTTCCTCCTTGCTCCTAACGTGTTCTCGCCTCCTTAAGTGTTGTCTTACCCTAAAATAGTATCTCCCCCTTCCAAAGGAGGTTTTATGATGTATTTATATCAACTAGGGTTGATGTGGGGCGTCCTGATCTCTCCTCATTCGCAAAGGAAAAGTTGAGTCACGTGCTGGGGTTGGTGCAACGTGTGAAACTAGGCACGCTCCCATCTATTTTTCTTTTTGGTTTCTTTCGCGTACCAGGTCCAGTGCGAAAGTGACATACTTCACTGGTTTTGATTCACTTTCTAGGCCATTTCGCGCCTACCTTCATGCAATGCACCACTTGTGGCAAGCTCCCAACTCTTGCCTCTCAACTTCTTTTGCATCAAATCATCCGATTTTTGCCAACTTCCATCCAAATCATTCCTACACACAATAAACATGTAATGAGTATATTTTATATTTATAAACATATAATCTCCCCCAACTCACATAAGAAATTATATGCAAACAAACGCAAAACATGCATTTATCATCATTTATCATAGAACAAACAAAAAAGGTTAATAAATATCCCTTTAATTTTCGAAAATATTCATTTATACCATCAATTATACTATTGATCCACTATAATCCCCACGTCATAAAAGTGGTGCAAAATTACCCCTCTGCCGTTTAATTCTTCACCACGACAACATTATCCTATGTGGCTTGACATATCGTTGAGGTGGATGATATGTGTCATGCCACCTCACTGCACATATCATATTTTACCCCTGCCCTACTTCTTCTTCTTCTACCACCACCTCCATCTTCACTAAACCATCATTCTTTCACCAAAAATCAAACTAAATCGAAAATTTTGAATTTTAGTTTTCATTTTCGAATTTGACGTTGACACTGCTGATCAAGCGCAGACCTATGGTTAATTATATATGGATAATATTTGAAATCTTAGTTCAAAACCCTAGATTACATCAATCTGCAAAAAGGAAAAATGAATATAGAACTCAACTTAAAACCAGATCCAATAAATCTAGTGGACTTTGGAATGAAGACTTACAGTTAAAGGAGGTAAAGGACAACAAAACAATGCAACAAACTCAACATAATATGTAAGCAGCCGGGTGGATAATACACATAAAAGTAGACGAACATGATAAAGAAGAAAGATGCTAATACCTACCTTGGAAAAGAGCGTGGGTGGGTTCCGAAATGCAACGGGGAAGTCGAGAGAAGGCTTGGATTGTAATTAGTCACTATACACAATCTGTAATCTAAGAAAAGTAAAAGTTCTCTATCCTCTAATGGAAAGTATTTGATTACATCATCATCCCGGTTTTAGTAAATTTATTTACTACCTCAATCTGTATTCATTTTTCAACCCCACAATGCCCTTATATTCATCAGACTTGCAAATCATAATCCTCATGTGATGATGTAAAGTCAATTCATAATCCAATTCAATCTTCAACACTCATTGATGGTGATTTCACATTAATTGGACAATAATTTACAACACCCATTTCATTGGTTAATTCCAATTCGCGCAAACTGTAGATCTTGGGTCACAAGTGGAGATGAAAAAAATTAGTGATAGAAGAAGATTTTGGTGAGATCCGAAAAAGATTTTAGTGTTGTGGATATTAGTTGGGTAGATTTTTTTTTAAGGAGGCGGTGATGAAAAAAGAAGAACTAAGGGAAAGGTAAAAAAGGATAGGTGCGATGAGGTGGCATTGCACGTGGCATCATCCTCATCTATATGACAGGCCACGTGAGATAATTGTATCATGGTGGAGGGTCCTAACAAGTAACAACAAAGGGGTATTGTTGCACCAATTCTATACTGTCGGGGCTATAATGAATAGATAGTATAAATGAGGGTATAAATAAATATTTTCGAATAACAAAGGGGTATTTCCGAACTTTTGCACAAAATATATTACTATCTTTTTCTTCCCTCGGAATAATATTGACCTATTCCTTAAAACTATCAAAACTGGGGCACAATTCTCGAACTGAAACTGAATTGTAGCTGTAAGTAACGAAGAAAGAATGCCGTTGAAGGTGTTAGACGCCACCATTGCAACTTTTAATGGCGTGTTTGAGAAGTTCAGAGCAGAGGCGCCCGAAAACAAAGCAAATTTCATCCTATTCTTGGCTGATATAGACCCTTCTACCAACCTTAGTTGGTGCCCTGGTAATTTCTGTAATTTTTGTATATCTTGAATCTTAAAATATGAGGAACTGAAATTGGATTTGAAGAGCTAGCTTTTGATCCTGGTGGTAAACTTGATAGCCGATGTTTAAGAATGTATTATGTCAAGCAAATAGGATGGTGGCGTTTCTTCAGACGATTATTACTTCAAACTGGTTTTTGTATTCCATTTCACCTATTAAAGTTCAATTCGAAGAATCATATTATGTAGAGAATCCCAATCATGATGATGTTATTTAAGTATATCAATTTTATGGGTTCATAGAATTTCTATTGGTATATCTTTAAATTGTTTTTAGATATAACACAAAGTGGCTGAATTCTGAACAATTTTGTTCAAATATACAGTCTTCTCAGCTCATGGTATAGTATGGTCTATTCATGATGATTGGGCCTACTGTAGGATTAGCTTGAGGTTTGTCTCTACTGTTTAGTGGGGAGTAACTAAGATCTGTCATCTTTTGACTTAAGGAAGAATAAACCTTTTTCGGTCATTCTAGTTGATGTCAAATAGAAACTTTTCGCCAGTAAACACTATCAAAGAAATTAAGTTATAAGTTAGCGAGCATGCCTTTAATTAGAGCTGGTCTTGAAGTTATTAGATTCATGCGGAGTGAGGAGAGGCATGGAGCAGACCTCTCTCTTTGTGTTGAGACACATCTTCACACGCTCTGACTTCCATTAGGATCAAGGGAGAGGTACGATCAGCTTTCCATCTCTAACTGACTATAGTAGAATCTACTTTAAAAAATTTCACGAGCATGGTGATGTGGGACAGAGAGCAAAATGACTCTTACATCTGGACTAGGACCTATGAAACTCCCCTTGAGATGAAGGCATTGTCAAAATACGGCTGTTAATGTTCTCTCGTTCAAGTATCATTGTGTTTCTTTTTCGGTGTATTATTTCTCACACCTGTCCTATGTCCTGTCAAACTTATATCTTGCTTTATAACTTTTGTTTCTCTTACAATTTGACCAATCTCTGTTAATGCACTTTTAAATAATTTTAAACTTAGTGTGAATGTGATATCTTTCAAATTATTTATTTCACTTTCTATTGTTTCGAACTAATATTGATAAAATTCATATAGTAACTCAACTTGCACTCGGTGTTTTAGTTAATATCCATCTAAATTGAAGTGAATCAAATTTTACAAAATATATTGAATGGGATTAACTAGTGTTGTTGTGTTTTTGTGTTCAATTTTTTTCCATTGTTCTAGCTTAAGTTTCATCCATTTCTTCTTACATTATCAAAAGGGGTTTAGGTCAAAGTTGGGGGGTTGAGCTATGACCTTTAATATAGCCCATTCTGACCCAACCTATCTTAGCCTAATTAAATTTTGTTCGGGTTGAGTTATGATCCATTTATTGACTCAGTCCAATTTTTATTTTATTTTTGGTAACTTGAAATTTTTATTAATTACCTAATGAATATTTACAATCCCAGCTAGACCAAACTCAGTCTGCTGATCTCTTTTATTTTTTTTGATGAAGTAAGGTGTTGTATTGCTGGCATCAAGAAGATGCAATTAGTACAAAAGAAAAGATGTTAGCTCCAGTACATCATGTGCTATTCTAGTCATAGGGAGCTAACCAAAAAAAGGGGCCATCACGCTAGGCTCATTGAGCCAATAAAGTCTAGAAAGGGAATAACATTATTTACAGGGGAGATATTACTCCAACTAAAAAGATAAACCAGACATCTAGCTTTCAAAAAGTGAATAGGAGTTGAAATGCCATCAAAACATCTTCGATTCCTTTCTGTCCAACTCAGTCTGCTGATCTCAACCACAATTCTAAACAAATAGTTACTACTATGCATCTCTTGAAAGATTAACACACCTTCTAGGGATGGTTTCCAACTCTTCCTATCTATGCAGCTACACAAACTACTACTCAACTACTCTCAGGTTGCTACAATTCAGAATTTGCATTTCTGTAAAAAGCTTCTCACAACAGCTACTGCTTGAACGTTGCAAACATAGGCAATCTCCCTTGCAATGCTATCACTTGTTTTTTCTGTTTTGTCAAATACCCTGTGTTCCTTTCCCTCCATACAACAAGAACAAGTTCAGATTGTACCATTTTTATCAAACATGCTTGTTTTGTCTTTCCTCTGGTACAGTGAAGTATCTCCTGTTGGTGTTGCTGCCATGAGCTTCTTGCTGGCCATTGTATCTGCAACCATTGCGTCAATCTTTTCCATAAGTCTAGCAAACCTGCATTCAAAGAATAGATGGTTTCTTGTTTCATTCCCAGCTTTTCATAAGCCACAAATTGGATCAACTTTTAACCCACATTTCGTAAGTCTATAAACTCCAAGTAGTCTCTCTTGTTGTCACGACCCAAAAATCCACCAGGGTCATGATGGCGCCTAACCTAACCCGCTAGATAAGCCAACACGTTTTAAGCAACCAAAGCAAGATCGGATAAGGGATAATAAACTATTATATTATAAATGAAACATAAACAAGTCCGCAATCAACATCATAGTGCAAAAATATTACATCAATCTTCCAAAACCTGGCAATACGAAGTTATGAGCTACTAAGTAGAGTCTCAAATGTAAAAGTACTATCTGAAACAAGATAATAGTAGGATAGATAGGAAGGAAACTCTATAAGCTACAAATCTAACATAGCAGCTCACAAAGAAGTCTCCAAAGACGACCCACTAAGCCTTGGATGGTCAGGATAAACATAAACATGTTAACAAGCTAGTACTTAGCCGCAAACATCATTATGTTATTCTTTCTTCTTCCTTGCCCATAGGGTTCTTCCCAATTCTGGCATCTTTTGATGGATTATGAACGTACGTGGTACCAACAAATGGATTCTTCCCAGCTATGTTGGTACCCACTAAGCCTTGATGGTCAGGATAAACATGTTAACAAGCTAGTACTTAGTCGTAAATATTGTTATGTTATTCTTTCTTCTTCCTTGCCCATAGAGTTCTTCCCAGTGCTAGCACCTTTTGATGGATTCTGAACGTACGTGGTACTGACAAACGTTTAACTTCCACTTTTTCCACTAGTTGGACCCTTTCGTTTCATATGTCTCAAAGGAAATTTTAAGGCACTCTATACTGTTATGCATTAGCTCGTAAACTAAAACTGTAACTATCGGTTACTATCCCAAAGCCATTAATGTGTTTTCACCTCAATACTGAAAATTATAAAGCTCATTGTTTTTAACTAAATATTGATAAACTCGATAGTTGTAAAACCACTAACTGAGAGTGTATAATATATTTAGTAGACGAGGAAAAACTGAAAACTATAATACAAACTGTG
This sequence comes from Nicotiana undulata, assembly GCA_005239495.1. Taxonomy (NCBI): domain Eukaryota; kingdom Viridiplantae; phylum Streptophyta; class Magnoliopsida; order Solanales; family Solanaceae; genus Nicotiana; species Nicotiana undulata. The sequence goes on from ML249950.1 coordinate 24,669, forward strand.
AAACTTGGTGTTCTCTTCTAGTACTAGTTGATATGGGGTTACACTCTCTTGTATAAATTGTCGCTCGACTGTACGGACTGATGACCAGCACTAGGATATGCACAAAAATATACAGAAGTATAATATGAGTACAAAATCAACGTATACTCATTAAGTATCAAGTCTAACACCGATGAAGTAGTAACGAGGTTTAGACAATAGATGCATACTTCCATAACCCGTTTAACTCATAACCATATACAAGAAATGGAGAAACAACTAGGAAACCACTGATATAAATAATAACGTGCACAGTCAAGAAACATGTATTAAGCACGTTTTTCAGATAAATTGAATAAGAGCATAGATAAGGCACCAAATCTGCATGTACAGATGGTATGGACCAATTAACATGTGTATGTATGAGTTTAGAATGTCTAGGCATGATAAAGACTCAACTCTACCTCATCCAACACGTCCAAGTTGCTCGACACCTCCCATATGTCCAATATTATTGCGCACACATGGCCCAATCTATCATGGATAATCACATGACTCAGAGGGATAGATTCAAATCCATGCGCCGAGCATCATAGCTCCATAGTCGTTATCAACTTTTCAAAATCAATCATCAACCCTCACGAAATGAACTATCGTGCCAAAATCACAATAATCGCGCGAAATGTCCCATCATGCCAATAACAATCCATATCAGAGAATTATATACAAGGATATATGCATATGAACAAGAGATAAGCATGTATTAGAAATCAACATGTAGGGATGTATGCATGTGTACAAGTATGACTACAGCTACAACATGTAATCCAACATACCAAATTGCCCATCATGTCCAAATAAAGCATCAAAGTCCTAGACATAATCTCTAGCATGAATAAAGTTGCTCAAGTAGTCACACAACAAATAAGGCAAAAAAAAAAGAAGAGATATATCTCATACAAGGCACAAAGAAGCCTAACATCTACCACAAACACATATAAGCTCGTCACCTCGCATATACATGGCCCCCAAACAAATAGTATTTATCATACAAGCCCATTTTAAGAAAAATTCCCTCAAATCAAGGTTAGCACGGATACGTACCTTATCCGGAAAAGCCTCAACCTTCCAAAATGCCCTTTTCTCTATCCTTGGCCTCAAATCGCTCGAAATCTAGCAAGACAATACTCAACGAGGTCAAACTAGGCTATAGAAATTGACTCCTAACGATAAAGCTTCAGCTTTTAATCAAATTTCAAAAGTCAACCTCGGTCTTACATGGTCAAAACCCGAGTCTAAGGTCGGATCCCGCTGACCCATAAACTTACGAGTTCAAATATGTGATTTGTTTAAGTCCAAGTCCAAATCGGTGTTCAAAACCCTAAATTCCATATTCTAATGTTTTGGACAAAGCCCCAATTTCTCTTGTTAAAATTCATGCTTTGATGTTAGATTTAGTGATAGATACATGTATAAGTCATAGATTTGGTTAGAATCACTTACCCCAAGCTTATAGATGAAGATCTAGGTCAAAACCTCTCAAAATCGAGTTCCCAAGTCTCTAAATTGGTGAAGATAAAAATCAGTTTATATACAAAAATCTAAACTCGCACAATGTTGGCTGCATTTTCCTAGTGCGGGTTGCACTCCCAACCACACTCTAGGCTCTGTGGCTGCAATACGAGCTGTGCGGTTCGCAATCCAACACAATTGTAGTGATTTCACAACGAACCTTCGGTAAGATGGCCATAACGTTTTGTCCAAATGTCCAAAGGACAAATAACTTGAATTTCTGGAAACTAGACTCAAAGGGCTACAACTTCCATTTTTGGATCACCCCCAAATTCATTATAAGTTAGGAGATATAAGCTTCTGAAGTTAGACCAACAGATTTGCATTGTTGTCCCTCAGTGCAGTCCATACTTTGCCAATTGATTCAGCACTCAGCCATTGCCTTAGCACTCGTTCCATTGCCTCAGCACTCCAAAAAGTACCCTCCGCACTGCAGAATTGCCCTCAGCACTGCAGAAAGCTGTATAAATATCGGTGTAGTGCTGAAATGCTCAAATTTGTTCAAAATTCAGTCGAGGCTCCTGGGGATCTCGTCCAATCATCCCAACTAGTCCGTATATCGTATACAAACTAGACCAACGACTCAAAACACATCCAGAAGCATCACATGTAGGAATCATGATCCAAACCACATATAAACTTTCCTACATTCCAATTTCTCACGATAGGTTTGAATCACTCTCAAACCCTTTGGACCACCTCTAAACCATTCCAACAAGTTCAAATAACCTATATGGACCTATCCAATGGATCAAAACACAAAACAAAATGTAATCACACAAGTCATCTCCAAGTCAAACTTTCATTTGTTTTATTAAGATTAAGACGCCGGAACCTGAATATTAATGTGTATTAAAATTAAAACGCCTAATTCTGAATCCACATATGAATGTTAAAATATTCTATTAAGATCTGAATACTGAATAATTAAGACTGTTTGTTTTCTCCACATCTGAATGTATACAATTTTTCTTTAATTAAACATTAATAATAAATATAAATTCAATCAAATAATACTATATTTATAAAATATTTTTAGAAATTATATGGTGGTAAGGATTGGTAGTAATGGGTGATGGCTAGTGGTGGCGGTAGTCTATAATGGCGGTGTATGGCGATAGTGGTGGTGGTTGTGGTTAGTGATGAAAGTGTAGGAGTTATGATGAAACGTCATTTTTTACATACATTTTTTGAATGTATAACATCTTAATGATATTAAGACTCTGTTATAGATCTTAATCACTAAGATCTATTCAGACCCATTAAGAGGCTGTAAAATTAAAAAACAAGCCGACTTAATGGTTAAGATCTTAATTATTAAGTTTTAGATCTAAAAAACAAATGCACTTATTGCTGAGATCTGAACGATAAATACTCAAACCTCAATTAGGTGAAAGCAAATAAGTCTTATGAACTCTAAAGTTTTTCAAATTGCTAATTTTTAACCAAAAGCGTCGAGTCCTTCCCGCACCATTGAAGACTCCATACGTACAAGTCCAAAATCATCGTACGAACCTATGGAACCTTCAAATCAACAATCCGAGCATGTTTACCCAGCATGTTGACTTTGGTCAATTCTTTTAACTTAAGCCTCTCTAGTTAGAAACTAAGTGTTCTAATGAACCTCTCAGAACCCGAACCACCCGTACCGGCAAGTCATAAAACATCAAATCAATACACAGGAAGTCTCAAATAGGGAAAAGGGGTCCTAGAACTCAAAATGACCGATTGAGTCATTACACTAGCACTGATAACCATAAAGTAAATAAAGCTCTAGGTCTGGCAGTGTTGTTGAACATCAAATGTCTCCAATCCACTCTAGGCAATGCTCCAATTAGTTGCAGGTATACATGTTTTATCATACTCCTGTTACTAGGTCTCCTGCTTTGCATATGTATAATCAGTGTTCTTGGCCCTATTATCTTTCTCACCATCCAGCTAGCTTGTTGAGTTATCTTCATCTGGTCTATTTCAATCCACCCAAATTAGACCAACCCACCCATTTTCCACCTTAATCTTAGACCGTTGTAGCTAGTTCAAACATGGAATGCTTGCTTTAGCCCTTCTTAATGGAGATCTGAAGTCCTCTAGATCAATCTAGCATAACCTTATTACCTCTTTGGCATACTTTTTTGTTACAGGATGCCATCAATTATGTTGTCTTGGTGGGAAAGGTTTAGTGCAAATTGTTTCAAACGAGATCAGGATAATATTGCATTGTCTGTTGGATGAGCGTCCAGTTTTCCACTTTGACCAGAGTTCACTCTTCTTCCTTTTTTGTTTGTTTTTGCATCACCATGACTTTGTAAAATCAACCGGCGTAAGAATAGCTCAGTTTGGTGATTCCATATGACAATAGTTTTCTGTTTTTTTTTTTAGATTGTGTAAGAGCTGAACCTGTGATATACAAGAAGCTGGAAGAATCAGCAGAGGATATAGCACTGCTGAGGGCTTATGTTGGAGACAGGCCTACTTGGAGGACTCCACAGCACCCATGGCGAGTTGACCCCAGGTTCAACCTCAAAGGGGTTCCAACCTTAATCCGGTGGGAAAATGATGCGACCAAAGGTCGTCTTGAAGACAGTGAAGCTCACCTTGCCCACAAAATCGATTCCCTTCTGAATGGGAATTAAGTGTGTCCCTATTTATTCTTCATGCCAAAATTTAGGGGACAGGTTATATTATGGCGGGACTGTGTCTTTTTAATATTTGAGCAGCATGGCATGCTTTAGATTGATCTGCAGTTGAATAAATGTCTTTAAAGGCCTGCGAATATGATGGTTTCAGTATTTTGCGGAAGATCGATTTTTGAAAATGTCCCATTTTTCTTTGTCATCTCATAATTTACTCCAAGAATTTTAGTATTCGTAGAAGAATATCAAGACTGTTATTCCATAAAATGGCGCTTTTCCCGTCTGAATTTAAAGATATAACTAGTACAACTCAATTCCAAAATCATAGTTGTTGACCACGAATCGTAATATAAATATCCATTCCGCTTATAATGCTATCAATTATAAGTAAGATTGAATTATTTTATATTAATAAAAATATCATGCAGTATAAGATAAACAGTAATTAGAAGTGACAAGTGTGTCGGAAAATGTCATTAAATTAAATGTATCATAAGTTTATTGTTATTATGGGCGATAATTGTAAAGTAGCACTTTCAAGAAAATGACAAGTACAATAGAAAGCAGACGATGCGCTCTCACAATTTTGGCTTTTGTCTTTTCACAATCCACTTTCAAATAAGACACTCGAGACTTTCCGCCTTTAGCTTCAGGATCCCAACCAAGTCAATACGTCATGTTATACTTCTTGACTGGATCAAACACTAGTTGTCAGAAGCTGTGGCCTGTGACTGTGAGCATGGGATGTTAGGATTAAAATGTGGAATCTTGTTAAAAGAATAAATTCATTGTAGACCTGGAAATGAGATCTTCATATGGATAAATTGTCAATGTCAACGGAAGTATCTCATAATATCAATTGTTCAAGTACCCTTAGACTTGAGATTACCAAAGTATCGTAATCATTAAGCGTTATACCGACTCGATTACTTATTCTCCACCATGGGGGATTCATAGCTTGGAAATTGGATATAATATAAGAAGGTAAGTTTATCTCGCAGTTCTTGCATGGCTCTTTATTCAAGGAATCTCTAGCCAGTGAAATGACTCATGAATGAGACGTTAGGATATATAATGAACCATGCGTTTTGTTATAGCAATATTCTTTACCGAATAATTATTTATTTACTTTAAATAGATCAAATATTTCCGTATCATTTACTTATACAGTAGATGATTTACGGTGTAGAAACTTAGCTTATATACATAGGCAGGCATCTAAATTTGACATTATTTTTCATTTAGACACCTATACTTTAATTTGACAGATATGTGTCGATTAAATCAAATATGCTGACACTACTAGAAATCCGGAAAAAAACGACCACAAATAGCAACCAAAGTTGGTCGCTTATCACAATATACCGACCAAAACGGGTCCAAACTGGCTTGGTCGCTATTTTGGTGGTCCTTTTTCCTTAGCGACCAACTTTGGTCTCTAAGGTAAAATGACCAAATATTCCTGGGTAAACAAAATACCGACCAACTTTGGTCGCAACATTATTTTAATAATATAAATTTTGCGCACCTAGAACAAAATTGGGCTCACCCCCAAATCGTGATTCTAAATTGGGCTCACCCCCAAATTGCATCCCAAAAGCATCCGCAACCATATCATGAATTCTAAAATCACGATTTGTATTCTCCACTGACCTACTACTTTCACCCACAACCACGTTATGAAATATCCCATTGCTACCATCGAACTCTCCATGATTAGTCCACACAAAGTAATTCTCTATAAACCCCTTCCTATAAAGATGAAGTTTAGCTTCTTCCGGTTTTCCAAACCTCATACAGTCGCACCTAGAACAAGGGCACCTAATTAATCCTTCACTTTGGTCGGGTTATTTTAGGGATTGATACATATTTACGGCTATCAAAATATATATATAGACACACACACACACATACACTTCACTGTAATACTATAAAATATATATAACTTGTTATAGTATATGTTAGTGTGTGTATATATATAACACACACACTTTGTGCTACTTTAACTACATATATAGCATGTTATAGTATATGATATTGTATTCATTATTTGTATTATAACAGAGTTAATGAATTACATTCATTCATCACTAGGTTATAAGTCGATGAATCAATTATAACAGATTAATTGATACAGGTCGAGACGTTTTGTTTTAAATATTCAACGATGCATCTGAGTAGGTTATAAGTCGATGATTCAACTGACACACATGTATATTTGATGAAAAATTATATATATTATTTAGGATCTTGACAAGTCTATCAATCCCTAAAAGAACCCTACCTCACAAGTACCACGCATTATTCACAGCTCACCCACTTACTCTAACATAGAGGTCACTGACATTACCTTTCCTTCATGAATCAAGTGCCCTCACACAACAAAAGAGAGTAGTTCCACAAAATAAAATTTAAGAACACATAGGAACTTAAGATAGAAAGAATTCACTCACTCTCAGAAATAACATTCATGTGCCACAAAAGATGCACCATAGGCTTGCCCGTAGTGTACTACTCTACTAATCGAGCTCATTCAGTCTAGGATCAAGTATGACTTTATTTGGTTGTAATGTAGGCTGCGGGACAGGTAGGATATATTTAGATATAAGAGTGACTACACCTCCCTAAGCACTTTAATACATATACTTTAACATTCAAACCCAATACTTATGTCAAACCAAACGCCTCCTTCACATCAATGTTATTACCCCATACTTCTTTAAGCACAATTACATCAAGAGTAATAACTTGTCATGGAATATTTATTTTTTCACAACAATACAACTATTTTTTTTCTTTTCTTTCTTTTTTTTCCCAAGTGACTCTTACTTTTTCAAAACAATGCACCCTTCTCCTTATTGCATTAGTTCCACTCAAAAGCCAAACAAATCACCCCACACTTTAACTTTTACACAGTTCATAACAATTCAAGTGCTCATGAGAGGTCAAAAGGTTCAAATAGATAGTTAATTCAAACAAATGGTTTAGGCTTGTAATATGGTTGCCAAAGAAACAGGATTACAGGCTCAAAGAGGTTAAATATGATACATAACAATTAGGCGGGTAAAATATACATAGCTGGCTCAACAAAAAAACGCCTATATCACTTCCAAGACTGAACAAAACTACTATTTTGCTTTGCAAACACACGGGGCAAGTTCTAGACATTATATGCAATGCACAGAATAACACACAAACCTCACACACACATGGCACATAACTTACTCAGGATTGGATTCATCAAGACACTGTAGTAAAAGCAGTTAAGCAAATTTAAAATCATACAATTTAAGGTACTTATACAAGAGTCAAAAACTGAGCCTAAGCGCCACAACCAAAGTACTCGCTATTCTCAAGGCATAACAAAGTCAAGAGATATTACTTCAATTCAAAACACAACACAATGGATCCTCTTCCTAAAAAAAAAATCTAACTACACCCGGTTCAAACAAAACCCTTGGAAAAGAACTGCGGTACAAAGAAAAACCAAGGGGAAGTTACTACACTACTTACAAACGAAAATAAAAATTTTTTTTGGTATTTTCTTTGGACTAACTTCCCTCAAGAAAACTGCCTAAGAGGTCTGTCGTTGGGAAGAGGCCACTACATTAATTCTTTTTTATTTTATTTTTTTATTTTTTTTTAACAGTCGACTTAGACCCTCAAGAACCCTGCCGAAAGGATCCGTCCTCGGGCTAAGGCAACTTGATTAACTATACTTACAAAGCAGGAAAGTCTGACAAAACTAAAATTCTACAAAGTTAGACTAAAAACAAACAATTCATCATATACAACATATACATAACAGGGAATCCATCCCCCACCCCACACTTAAAATGAGGACATGTCCTCATGGACAATTAAAATAGAGTAAGGAAAGGGGGACTCCTTGACAGATCAATCCTGATCGGAGACAGAGTCGGTGTCAACATTGCACGCACGACCCAAAGCGCAGAGCCAACTTATGATTCTCCTTTCCGATTTCCTCTGCTGGGTAGCCATCTCATCAACCCGAGTCCCTAGGTCAGCCACCGAGGTCCTCAACCCAGCTACGTCCTGCTCTAGGAGGTTCATCCGCTGTCCCCGGCAATGGCGCCAAAATTTGATCACGCTACCCTGTGTCTAATAAAAGACTAAGCGGGCGTTGCAAATATAATCCAGGGTATTATGCCCAGAGTCGAATTCCATAGAGAATTAACGTATCAAGATGAGCTTTTAAAATACTAAATTCTTATTAGTCAACCTCCTCAAACTTTATGAATAACAATTGGTGGTGTGATTACTACTACAGCTAACTGAATCTATAAAACTAAGAGTAACTAACAAGTAGTTGTAAACAATTGGAATAAAGGTCTAAGGTAATGGTTTTCCCCGTTGTTGATTCCCCTGGTTGTATGTTTCCTATAGTTTTGACTTAGTTATCTCTATCAATCATGAACTCTCCATTTATCATAAATCTCTCTCAAGCAATTATGATAATTTACTAGACGCACTCTCTCAAGCTACGCTAGCTAGATTCACATTACAGTTCACTTTAGATTGCACCCGAGGTATCGTTATCTCTAATCCAACCTCTAATCCCTCGGTTATGACTCTCGCTTATACTCCGGGAGTGATGTTGTTCAAACAACTACCTAAATATGCACTCTCTCTCAAGCAGATACATAATAAATAGGAACAGCTAGTTGAGGATTCTTTCAACCAACTACAATCAAAGCGTATTTGAACAAATAGAGATTAATAACCAACTCAAAAGTATATTAACATGCCAACGAGTTCATCTCCAACGGGTTCCACCAAAACGTTAGATTAAAATATTTAGCTACTCATAACAACAATGAAAACTACAAAAGAATTCATATTTAATGATAAAAGAACAAAAGAGGAAGATATGGATTGATGCCCAAATTGCCTCCTTGCCTCTTGCCCTTGCTTTTCTTGTTCTAACTCTAAAGACCTCCTCTCTCTATCTCTTGGACGAATTTCGCCTTTTATAGTTTGTGTGGATTGGCCTTGGACTTCTGAAATTACCCTTCAGTTTGTGTTTCACGCAGCTGGACTAGCGGGGGCGCGCTAATGCCCGCGCTAGTTGAGTTACATACTGCCTCCGGATAGCTGGACTAGCGCTAATGCCACGCTAGATCCCGCGCTAATGGGGTTCTTCACTGCCTCAGCGCTCTGACTAGCGCGGGCGCGCTACTGCCCGCGCTAATGGGGTTTCTTACTATCTCACTGGGTCTTCAGCCTTTAAATCACCCACAAGGTACCCCATGGTCTCTTCTACTCCAATTTTTGCCCGGATCACCATCATAAGTTGTCGTTACGGTCTTGTACTCCTGTGAAACACAAAAACCACCATTAGATCCAATTTTATAATTATTTAACACACTTAAGGCAATAAAGCATCATGAAGTTAGAGTATAAACATAAGCCAAATTATACAATTTTAGCCTATTATCACACTGCCAAACCTTGCTCCAAATTCGTTCGCAGTTGGCATTCCTATTGCAATTGATAAAGCTACTCAAACAAGATCAAGACCTAGCACTACTAGCGTTAAGGTAATACTTGACTGATAGTTTTAGGGGTCCACCAAACAGTAGAGGTACCAGGTCCTCTACTAGTTTCCACAGAG
>ML249951.1:0-14828 GCA_005239495.1 Nicotiana undulata
GGACCATCTGAATAGAACACCCTTCTATGTCAATTTGGTCAGAGGTGAAGCAATAGAAGAAAACCCTTCCACAAAGCGACAGTAGTAACCCGCCAGTCCAAGGAAACTCCGAATCTCTGTGGCTGAAGACGGTCTGGGCCAATTCTGCACCGCCTCAATCTTCTTCGGATCAACCTGAATACCTTCACTAGACACCACGTGCCCCAAGAAAGCTACTGAACCAAGACAAAACTCACACTTGGAGAATTCTGCATAAAGCTTCTCCTCCCTCAATCTCTGTGACACAATCCTCAAGTGTTGAGCATGCTCTTCCTGGCTACGGGAATAAACCAGGATGTCATCAATGAACACAATGACGAACGAATCAAGGTACGGCTGAGATACGTTGTTCATCAATTGCATGAACGATGTTGGGGCATTGGTCAGCCCAAATGACATAACCAGAAATTCATAATGACTGTATCTGGTCCTGAAAGCCGTCTTTGGAATATCAGAATCCCGAATTTTCAACTGATGATACCCCGACCTCAAGTTGATCTTGGAGAATACCTTAGCTCCCTAAAACTGATCAAATAAGTCATCAATACGAGGCAAAGGATAACGGTTCTTCACTGTAACCTTATTCAAGTGTCTATAGTCAATACACATGCGCATCGAACCGTCCTTCTTTTTCACAAACAACACCGGCGCACCCCAAGGCGATACACTAGGCCGAATGAACCCCTTATCTAAGAGTTCCTGAAGCTGCTCTTTTAATTCTTTCAACTCTGTTGGTGCCGTACGGTAAGATGGAATAGAGATAGGCTAAGTATTTGGCACCAGGTCAATACCAAAATTAATATCCCTGTCAGGTGGCATGCCTGGCAGGTCTGTAGGAAATACATCCGGAAAATCACGGACTACGGGAAAAGAATCAACAGACGGAGTCTCATTACTAACATCCCTCACAAATGCAAGATAAGATTCACACCCTTTCTCAACCATACGCTGAGCCTTTAAGTAAGAAATCACTCTGCTAGGTACATGCTCTATAGACCCCCTCCNAATGGATATAAAACACGACTAATACACGCGGTCCACAACAATAGTATCACCCACCGGAGTCAAAACATGATCAGAAGTAACTAGAGACTCACGGGGCATATTCAGAAAATGAGCAAAATAGGATGAAACATAAGAGTACGTGGAACCAGGGTCAAATAAAGACAAAGCATCAATGTGACAAACTGAAATAGTACTTGTAATCACCGCATCTGAAGCCATAGCATCAGGCCTAGCCGGAAGTGCATAAATACGTGGCTGGCCTCCACCTGCTTGACCTCCCCCTCTGGGACGACCTCTAGCTGCCTGACCACCACCCCTAGCGGCCTGGGTAGGTGGTGAGTAGTGACTAGGGCTGAAGCCGAGGGCTGAACCCTCTGCTGAGCTGAACTACTAGGACGACGGGGACACTGCCTCCACTCATGTCCGAACACTCCACACTCATAACAACTACCTGGATCTGGAGATGAAAACTGATGAAAACCCTTACCACCATGATAACCACCAGACGAACCATGCATAGAAGAACCCTGATAAGATGATGCTCAGGCGGAGCTCTGAGCTGGAAGGGCACTAAAAGATGAACGTCTCTAATGAGAATTGCGAGGACCTTGTCCCGAAGATACACCACTGTAAGCTGGGTGAACTGGTTGTGGAGGTCTAAATGAACGACCTCTGTTAGGCTGAAATTACCCTATAGGAGGAGCACCACTAAAATTACTTGATCCCCGAGGCCTCTTAGCCTCCCTCTACTCACGCTCCTGCCTGCGAACCGACTCAATATCCCGAGCTATATCAACAACCTGCTAAAATGTGGCTCTAGACACCCTCTCTCTAGTCATCAAAATCCGAAGCTGATACGAGAGACCATCCACAAATCTCCTGATACGCTCCCTGTCAGTGGGGACTAACTCCGAAGCATGTCTGCAAATTCAGAAAACCTCATCTCATACTGGGTGACGGATAATTCTCCCTGGCGCAGCTGCTCAAACTGTCTGCGTTGCTCCTCTCTGTGGGACTGAGTAACATATTTCTCCAAAAAGATCATGGAGAACTGCTGCCAAGTGAGAGGTGCTGAATCAACCGGCCTACGCCTCTCGAATAATTCCCACCAAGTAAATGCAGCACCCGCAAACTGAAATGTAACAAACGAAACTCCGCTGGTCTCCAAAATACCCGCAGTACGAAGCATCTTCTGACATTTATAAAGAAAACCTTGGGCGTCCTCGCCCTCTGTACCGCTGAAAGTCAGAGGCATAAGTCTGCTAAACCTCTCCAACATGCGCTGCTCATCCTCGGGCATAGCAGCGACCACAAAATCCTAAGCTGGAGCAACCGGCTAAACTGAGGCTGCTCTTGGTGCCTGAATACCCCGTACAACCTACTCAGGTGTCCGGGCAGCTGGAGTCTGATTTCTTCCCCCGGCCTGAGCTGTAGTGGCAGTAGTAGACATAGCAACTGCCTGAGCTAGACTGGAACACACCATCAATATCTGAGTCAGGGTCTCCTGAAGACCCGGAATAACAATATGCATTGTCGGTGCCTGAGCCTGTCCCGCTAGAGTGCCATCGGCGGGAACTTGATCCTGAACGATAGGGGATCCTGTGGTACTTCCCCGACTGCTGCCTGAGCTGGTCCTCTACCTCTACCACGACCTCGACCCCTTGTGGATCTGGCTGGTGTCTGGTCACCCTGATCGGTATTGCGTGTCCTCACCATCTGTGAGAGAATGAAACAACGTAAGTTTAGATTTCAAGAATCAATAGATTGGCACGAAAGAGTTCAAAAGATATTAGATGTTTCCTAAGAGTTCTGCAGCCTCTCGAAGATAAGTACAAACGTCTCCGTACCGATCCGCAAGACTCTACTAAACCTGCTCATGACTGTTGAGTCCTATGTAACCTAGAGCTCTGATACCAACTTGTCACGACCCCAAATCCTAACATGTCGTGATGGCGCCTATCGTGGAACTAGGCTAGCCAACCATCACCTTACTACGCGTTTATTCAATTATAACATTTCACAATTTAATAATAAGCATGTAACCAAGCATAGAATAATATAAATAAGTCTTAGCGTTCCCATATTAGCCTAAACCAACCTCCCAAGAACTGGAGTCAATAGTCATGAGCATATAAGAATAAATAAATCTAACTCTGCTAAAACTATAATATATGTCTCTCAATCAAATTCTAAAACAAAATAAGGAAGGGAAGTGGAGAAGTTGTGGACGATGACCAACTACCTCGAAATTCCGTGAACTGCTGCTAACGAACCAGGCAGCTACTGCTCCAAATCGGTACCTGGATCTGTGCACAGAGGCACAAGGAGTCTTTACGAGTACTCCAACTCAGTAGTAATGAAAATAAATCACAGTCTGAGAAATATAAAACACATAGTACATATACACAATTTCACAAAAGCCAGTAAAACACCAAGTCACCAGGTAGTATTCATCAAATACATAAGTTCAAAAATCGGTTTCGAGAAATCCTTTGAAACAAGTGTAATATCAGTATATCTCAGTAAAAACCAGTTTGAAAATAAAGTAAATCATAGTTTGAAAACTTAGTAAAAATCTTCATAAAACTGCCCCTCGGGCCATAATCATTTATCGTAACAATATCTTTCAGTATTAGCCCATCAGGCAACCTAACAATCACTCTGCCCATCAGGCAACCTCACAATCACTCAGCATAAGCCCCGCGGGCATCACTCATTAGGTACCTGCGCTCACTGAGGGTGTGTACAGACTCCGGAGGAGCTCGTACAGCCCAAGCGCTATAATAAGCCGCCGCATAGCATAAATCACACACAATATAGGCCCGCAGCCTCACTCATATCGTATCATCCTCACAATATAGGCCAGCAGCCTCACTCAGTCAGACACTCTCAATTTGCCCTTCAGGCCATAAATATACCGGGTTCTCGACCCAAAAATAGTGATTCATTTTTCAAGAAGTAGTATCAAAATACTCTGAGTGTCAAAACAGTTTCACAGAAAAGACTGAGTAAAAATCATAATATATAAGTGAGGATAATAGTAAAACATCCCCCAAGGGGTAAACAAATCGGCATTAGGCCCCAAACATGGCTTACAGCCCAAAACATATCATGTGTATATAGTACTATTGGAAATAAGTTTTAAAAGGCCGTTTCCCAACTTAATTTGCCTCAGTAAGGAATATATCCCTCAAGTTTCAACATTTGCATTTCAAAACCCGTGAAAGGGTGCATAGTCCGGAGTTTCATACCCTCAGGACAGGATTTAAAGACATTACTTACCTCAAAACTAGCCCAAAACTATTCCACAACACGCTTGTCTCTCGAATCAACCTCTGAAGGCTCCAAATCTACCAAGTTCAGATTTTTATCATCAATATGTGCTTAAGGAACAATTTCCAATCGAAAGATATCAAATTTAACTCAAAAATCCGAAACCGGTCAAAACCCGACCCCCGGGCCCGCGTCCCAAAACTCAGAAATTTTTATACAAAAGTGTTCTTCGTCCTCTCACGAGTCCGTACATATAAAGAACACCAAAATCGGAGTTCGTTTGACCCCTCAAATCGACCCCTAAAAGTCTCATAATCTCAAGCCCCAACTTCCCCTTTTCTACTGATTTTCCATAAATTTACACTGATATTATGTTCTATAATCATCCATAAACGAGTTTTAATGATCAAAACACCTACCTTTATGAAAAACACTGATTTCCCTCTTCAAAAATCGCCCCCAAAGCTCTCTGTCCGTACAATAATGGTGTAAAAAGGGTTTAAGTCGCGGAGGGTTTATCTTATATATTCTGAACAGTGGTTCCGCACCTGCGTCCACTTAAGCGCACCTACGGTCCCAGGTTCGCACCTGCGACTTCCCTTAAGCGGGCTAACTTCCGCACCTGCGGCCTCTTATCCGCACCTACGACTTCGCAGTTGCGATCCTACTCCCGCACCTGCGATCCTCTACTGAGACTCTCACTTCCGCACCTGCGGTGCTCCGCTCGCTCCTGCGGGCCCGCACCTGCGGTCAAACTTTCGCAGGTGCGGTTACACCAGCACCATCAGCTGTAGTTGCATATTTCAAGTTCCAAACTTCCCGTTAACCATCCGAAATCAATCCCGAGCCCCTCGGGAATCCAACCAAACTTACCAACATATCCCATAACATCATTCAAACTTACTTGCACTCTCAAAACTCCCAATTTACATCGGATTCAAGCCTAAGAACTTTGATATTTCTAAAATCCACCAATGATGCCAAAACTGTCCAAAACAACTCCAATTGACCTGAAATTTTGCAGACAAGTCCAAAATGACATTTCGAACCTGTTCCAACTGTCGTAATTCCATTCCGACCCCGATAGCTTATTTTCCACTGCCGACCGAAAATCACCAAAAACTAACTTTCGTCAATTCAATCCTAATTCTACACCGGACATCACAAAAATATTTTGAACACACTCCTAAGTCCCAATTCACCTAACGAAGCTATTCGAACCATAAAATCCGCATTCCGATGTCGTTTACCAATAAGTCAACTCTCAGTTGATTTTTCCCATTTTAAGGCTATTTTTAAAGGCTAATTGACTGAACTCTCACTACAACCATTCGATTTCAAGCCTATCAACTCTAATACATCAAATACAGTATAACCAGTCTATAACAAGGCAATAACAACAATTATAATGCAAGTTTTTCGTAACGACGGACCGGGTCGTTACAATATCCTCGTTAAATTTGAAACTACAAGTAGTACTTGATGATTCACCTCTAAAATAATTATTTTCTCACCGGGTAATATTTTTAGTCAAAATATTAAATGCCTTACTTGTAGCAATTCGACTAATTGGGATCTACGTAGATATTTTTGGCTGAGGTTTTGGAGATAATAAGATTTTTATGTATGGAATATATATACATAGTTAGTATAAACATTTATATCCAATTATAAAACACCTTTTTTTACTGGGAAGAAAAGAAGAAAAACGTATCTTAAAACTTTATACCTCAACGCAACTAATAGGACTAAGAACTTCTAGTCCATATAACGCGTTTTTTCCCCATATAATCTATTCTTAAATACTACAAGCACCAAAAAGAAAATTTTGTATTTTTCACTGATTTGCAATCTATAATTTATTATTAGTCCCTGAGTATTATTGAAAGCGAATTTTTTCTTTAAGACAGCTTAAACTTCAATATCCTAGCTCTTGTATTCATATGTCTAAACTTTCTAGGGAAATATCATTATATATTTTATATTTTCTGTTTAATATGAACAGACAACTAGGTGAAAATAAAAATATTAATTGCTATTAATTTATAGTTATAGTTTTAAAAGTCTGTAAGAAGTCTACCAATAAACAAATTAGGTTTACCTTTTAAAATTCTCATTGAATTCTAGTTTCAAACAATAAGTTGTAGGATACGTAGTTCTTACGGGAATAAAATTAATAAAGATATCTCTTTGGTTCAAAGTCCCAAAATATGTTTGAAGTTGGTTAAAAGTTAATGTTCGAAATCGTAGTTTTGCAGAACCCAGAGTTCTAGTGCAATCATATTATTAAAATTTACATGTAATTACAATTTTATTCAACATAAACTTATTTGTACTTTAGTTTTTAAAGGACATAAAAGTCAATCAATATTTTAAGGATATTTTGGCCATTCAATATTTATTGTTTTAATATTCGTACTTTTATAATAAACTAGTCTCTACGTTCGTGTGATGCACGAATATATTTTGTTAAAAGTATAATGCGTACCGAAATAATAAACTTTGAATTGTATATATATATGTATATTCTAAAATTATGGACATATACAAATTTCAATAACCAGTTCCTTAAAATATAAAATAACAAAATTACTTGGTGCTTTTATAACATTTGTTTCAACGATAGAAAAAGTTTGAGCACATATATATATTCTAAAGATTTTTTAATTATTATAAAATCATCAAATTCTCGTTGTTAATATTCCATGTCATATCACGGATCCACCAAATTTTAAGGCACTTCTGTTTTTTTTAATCCAACGTTTAAAAAAAAAAAATCAAAGTATATCTATATTTGTGATTACGGTTTCCTCCACCCATCAGGCTCTTCAAAATTTAAGTCCAATTATAAAGAAATTAACAACTAATAGGATCAAGTAAGTTCTCTCTTTTAATTTAATAATAGTTTATCAATATTCTACTGATAGTTTTATATATAACAAAAATAATTTTCTTGATTAATGAAATTAAACAAATTAAACAAATTAGACGTATTTTCAGCTGAAAAAAGAGTTCTCGATTAATGAAATTAAACAAATTAGTGGCTCCTGAATTTAACGTGCAGTTTGATAAGGACTCTTTACAAACTTCATATTTTACTCGGATAGCTCCCTACTCAGTAGAACTCTTCATTGACAATTATGACCTTCGCCAGTAGAAATAAACTTCAATGATTCAAGGATATTTTCGTATACCAATATTGTTATTCGTGCTTTTATTATAACTAATTTCTACCTTCATGCGATGCACGAGTACTTTATGTCAAATATTATGAAAAAACGCATACACATAATATTCTAAAACTAATTACAACTGAATATGCACAAAGTTTAATAATCTATACCTAAGAGCAAAAAAAATTATATAATTCAAACCAATAAACTAATAATGTTTTGGCACAATGAAAGGACATAATAGAATTAAATATTACGGAATTATACAATTATGCAATTAAAATTTTAAAATCACTTAAGGAATGCAATAATACTTAATATTAATTTTCTGATTCCATGATTTTCTTTGATTTAGTTAAGCCTTAATAATTCGAAGACATAAAAATCACATTTACTCAAGATACATTAGTAACAAAAAAAAAGAAAAAAGATAGAAAGTCATTTAGTAATTCACACCTTCTTTGGAATGTTTTTTTCTGTTGTGTTTCACGTTATCCTACAGTAATTATTACGAAAGTTATATTTAATCAAATATAGATTCTTAACTATACAAATATTCAAAAGAAAATTGTTACCGCTAAAAAATAGTTCAACTTATCTCCAATGCCGACCAGTGCAATCTCTAAATTCAACTCCAATCCTAATTAATTCAATCTATAGTTAAAAAGCACTTGAATTTTCCGTGTTTCATCCAAGAGTATACTTCCTCGTGCAAATCTAAAACTCCACCGTACTTGAAGTATCATGAATGCAAAAAAATAGCTTCAAGTTGATCTACTGTCAAATTGGATCATTAAAGATATGTTAACAACAAAATTATATAGATGACATGTTAATCGAAAGGAAAGGGAGAAAATAAATTGGTTAAAAAAATTATCACCTTAATCGGCCACTTCTTTTCTGCTAAAGAATCTTTTCTACCAAATTCAAGAAGGTGTTCACTTAAAATATATGGTGATGTTCACTGCAAAAAAAAAAAAAGTAACATAAAGTTAAGTATATATTGAAGACTTAAAATACATATGGTATAAAAGGAGAACATAGTTCAGACATAAAATTTGAATACATCATACATGATATGCAAAATTAAGGAAAACAATATAATTTAATAAAAATATTAGAGATATAATTGATATTCATTAATAAAAAAAGGTCATGCTGTTAAAATCTTGTGGTGTGGTCAATATTTTGAGCTTGTTAAATAGAACCGCCATTATGTAGAAACATATTTTAGATGGAAGAAATTGTATTTAGTTATATGCCGAAAGGATTCAAACTTGTAATGGAGAAAAAGTTTTAATTCCATGTAACTTCTGCTTTGGGAGGCTCTTCGAACAAGAGTAAGAATCAATATTGTCCTAATCAACAAAAAAATTCAATTTGGTTTCAAACTCCTTGCATTAAGGTAGAAAACAAAAAATATAATACAATTTTGTCTAAGTTGAGTTTTTTCGTTGATTAGGACAATATTTTTTAAAAGTGAAATTATTCTTTTCCAAAAATAATAGATGACCAACAAGATCAACTTTGTAGCGATATACGTGTAGTTTAAATTAAAGAAGAATTCCATCATTAGGTTATTTACAATTAGATCCTTAATTATACAAATATTCAAGGGCATAAAAGTCAATCAATATTTCAAGAATATTTTAATCGTTCAACATTTAACATAAATTATTCATATTTTTAATAATAAATATAAGATATAATATAAATAAATAGATAAATATAGATAAACAGATTATAGATATATATAGATTCGAACCTTCACCGAAGTTACCCTCACGTCCCTACTGCTATAACGCTCCAAGTTCCATCATAAACAGTTAAACACACCTACACACTCTTAATTTGTACACTAAGCCATGTGGCTGTGCAAGAGAATAATTAATTTATTTTGAACAAGGATAGGAGTAATAGGATCCCGTAAATTTTGGCGTAACTGAAAAAAAGGCCTAAGCTCGGGTGGAAGACGGGTTCCGTATTTATTATCCTTTTAACTTAATGTTCTTGGTTTGTATGACAAATGCTAAAAGTTATAACATTCTTTTCGTTCTATACTCCTTCTATTTTAATTTATTTGAATCTTTTGGATCAAATTGACAAAACTTTTGTGTGAACTTTTAATATAGATTTTTAATTTTGTTTTCTGAAATAAAATTTATATATTTAGAAACAACATAAAAAGTACTATAAGTTATAATAGTTAACAATTTAAATAATTTAAAACTACTTGCAAAAATATTATCAAAGAAATCTTTTTTGATTCCCAAATAATAATAGGTTTATTCATTATTGAATGAAAGGAGTACATGGTAGTGTTTGATTGAACATAGAGCTTAAGATAGAAAGAAAAATTACTGCCACATACGAAACATACTCCTAAAACTCGTGATTTTAAATATCTCTTCACTTGTTTGACTATTAGCCTGTTTGGCCAAGCTTGTAAAATCAGCTTATTTTGAGAAGTGCTTTTCTCAGAAGTACTTTTAAAAAAAGTGTTTTTGGGGAGAAGCAATTAATTAATTTGAAAAACACTTTTGAGCAGTAATTATTGTTCGCCAAACTTTTGAAAACTGCTTCTAAATGTATTTTTCTCAAAAGTGCTTCTCAAAAAAGTGTTTTTGGGAAAAACTACTTTTTTCTGCTTCTCAAAACTGCTTCTGCTTCTCCTCAAAAGTATATTTTTTCCTTCCAAAAGCTTAGCCAAACACTTTAATTTTTGACTACTTTTGGCCCCAAAAAAAACTTGGCCAAACAGACTATATAGCAGTACGTCATTAAGTGGTCTTTTGGTTCGAAAATAAATTATACATTGGATTATACCATGATCTAATAATGCGAAGATTAGTAAAATAGGGATTTGTGATGAGAAAATTATTTCTTGCCGGATGTATGATTCATTGCATAAAAAATGGATATACAGTCAACAACACTTCACTTTGACGACCAGTTTTCCTTTTGAATCATTCTCCATATTGTGCTGTACTCCTTCCGGTCCAAAATAAATAATTTTTGATATTTTTCTTGTGGTTCAAAATAAGTGATTTTTTTTCAAATTTTAAGAATGAATTAATTATTTTTTTCTTACATTGCCCTTGGAGTAAATAATGTTAGAGTATATGTTAAGATTATATATGTGGGATATTAAATGTTAATATAGTCAATTACATTGCTAATTAATGCTAAAAGGTGAATTTCTTAATCTGCGTGAAAACAAGCAAAAAATTACTTATTTGGACCGGAAGAAGTAATATATGTTTCAATTAATAACACTTCACTATAGTAGCCAAAAAATATCAAAACAAATAAAATTGTTATAAAGAGATTTTGACTGTACAATATAACAATTAAAATATTTATTTATATTTTAAGCTAAGAAATAATGAATTTACAAATTATACCCTTGAATGCTTGGCCTTCACAGGCTTCTGGAAAAAAGAGAAAAAAATTATTTCAAAATTGGTGTATAGCTTTATACAAGGATTGCTACACATAAATTGAAGATATAGAGCCCGTTAGGATTGGCCTGTTGTAAGTAATTTTTAAGCCAAAAGTCATAAGTTAGAAATTCTAGCTTTTGATTTATGGCTGATTTTTGTCATTTTAGGTTAAAAACAAGCGCTTAAAAGCACTTTTTAATTTTATCCAAACACTACAAAATAACTTAAAAGCTATTTTAACTTAAAAACACTTAAAATAAGTCAATTCAAACGGGCTCATAAACCAAACATTGAATAACTATTACAACTCCTTATACCATAATAATTTCTTTCTGTACTCAAACCAAATGACCCCTCTAAGAATTTTAAAATAAAAATAAACTAAAATGAAATAAGAGAACATTATTCATATGAAGTTCGTATCAGCTTCCATAAAGAAGTAATGAGTAATCTCATACATCACATCACGTCTATTGATCAATATAGTTTTCTGCACTGTGCTTACTGCTTAGTGGCATTGGGATCATGTCGGTAGCCCAACCTCCAAACAAAGCATAGCGTGTGCGTCTAAAAATGTAACACGCAGTTCCGCCGGTCAATTGGGCACTTTAGTTCGTCAACTGAGTCTTAAGCGTTACGTTTGTCCAGAGGACTAAATGGAAAAGACATCCAAGGACACGCATCTTAAGCCCATAGTGCATGGATCATTTAAGGGTAATTATGCCTTTTCAAGCTGTTAAAGAGAGTATCAAGCTATCTGTTCTTTTCCCTTTTCTGGCGGTTGATATTTGGGAGGAGGGAAGTGGAAGACAAGATTCCAAATGTTGTTTTTGGAACGTTTGCTTTGAGTTAAGGTGATTTAGAGGGTTATAGAGATGGGTTTTTTGAGTTCGATACTGGGTTTTTGTGGATTTGGAGTTGGATTTGCTGCTGGCTTGTTGATCGGTTACTTTATGTTCATCTTTTTTCAGCCTAACGATGTTAAGGTGCTACCTCTCTCTTCCTTTCTCTATCTTTATGATTGTGCTTCAGTAGGTATCTTTTTTATTGCCTCTTTCCTCAATTCAGTGTTTCGCCTTTGCTACTATATTTGTTGATTTGTCGGGTTTTAATAGTCTCTTCAATGTTTAAGTTAGAGAGGGTGCTGAATTTTTATGTTTACTATTGGAATGAATGGGCGTGATAATAGAAGATTAATATAACCGACTGCAACAAACTGAAATCGAGGTGTAGTTGGTTGATTGGTGGTGCTATATTTATGCGCTTCTACTAGATTGGTTATGGCGGTGGAGAAGAATATCTGCGTTGCGATTTCCTATTTGAGTTAGATTCACATAACTCAGTGGTCTTTCCCCAAGTTGAGCTCATATACCCAAGGAAATTAACATTTAGTAATGCTGAAGAAGCTACATTAGCCTCGAAATTTCGCCTACTTAAAAAAAGAATCCTCTGAATTCCTTGTAATATTTACTAAACCCTTCTTGTTGTAAGCCTCCTAAATTTATGAAGACAGTAGTGTTCCTCTCTCAAATTGAATGCCTCCATTGCAACTTAGACAAGTATCAATCTAAAGATTCATCTAGTTTGACAATTTCTACGCTGGCCGTCAACTACTGCAAGCCTCCTCTATTCTAATTGGAGACTGATCCTGCTATTATTAATATGGATAGAGTCACAAGATCAAGATGAGGTTTAGAGGTAAAGGTCACTTCCACAAAGGGGTTCTCTCACAAGAGAATTCTTCATCAAAACATAATAAACTAACTTTAAACTAAAAGACTTCTTATTTATATGTGAAGTTAATAGAGCAATCCTTAGCGGGAGCTTAGTGCACCGAGCTGCCTTTTTTTTTCCCCGACGGAGTAGTCCGAAATACAAAGTAAAGATCCTAAATAACTAGGTAGATTATGTGGCCTAGGTGGGTGGACGTGTGGCCCACATGTTATTCCTTTATGAGAATAATATTTATGGAAGTCTAAATGTTGTACTCAATGTCTTGGTCAAACGTGGTCAATCCCCGGTCAACCCTCAGCCAAACTTGGTCAACTCTTCATAGAGCACTCCGGCCTTCTAAAATGGTGTAGGTCCATGATCATCATGTTCTCATTGTCGATGAGGTTAAAGAAGTACAGATTAATAGAACCTTGTCAAGCATCCTTACACATTGTTTGTCTTTTATGTCTGCACTGGTTAGTGTGACCAAAAAAGAAAAAAATAGAAATTTGAAAATTACAAAATAAAGTAAAAAAAAGAAAAAAATTTCTTTGTGCGGGGGTGGGTGGGGGGCAGTGGGGGTGGGTTTGGCGGGGTAGGGGGTGGGTGGTGCAGAAAAACGAAAGAACAGAAATTTGAAATTACAAAAGAAAAAGAAGAAGTAAAGGGTGGGAAATAGGGTGGGGAAGGTTGAGAAGGAGTTTTGGAACATGTTTTCCCATCTCTTGATAAGGAAAACATTTTTCTCCAATGGGAGGAAAATGAGTTTATAAGGAAAATTCCAAAACATTTAAACCAACCTAACATGAAAAATTGGAAAACATTTTCCGGAAAATGTTTTCCTTCATACCTAACACACAAGAATAGTTGATTTTCAAAACGAACTCTAAAAACAGAACATTACATAGCAAAACATGACATCTGGAAGAAGAATGGCAAAAAATAGATTCTCTCTATAATGTCCTATTACATAGGCTGCTGAAACGACTGGACACGGAGTTTCTTTACCTGTCAGAGTGAACTCCCAGAGCACTGAGGAAGGTAAATGACAACTAGAGGGGTGATACTAAAAGCTGAAAATGACAAGGAGTGTTTCTCACATCAATGTGAAATTACTTTTTTAAAATATATTAATCTAATAATATTTAAGCAAAAAATGCTATAACAATGAAGCAAATGTATACTTCATTTGAAGCATTTGACCTCATAATAGTACTTGCATCTATCTAATCATATTTAAGCAAAAAATGCTATAACAATGAAGCAAATGTATATTTCATTTGAAGCATTTGACCTCATAATAGTACTTGCATGCTTTATTAAGCATAAGAAAATGTGTTTTCAGAGCATGAGTAACGCTTAACGACTTATCATGCAAAACTTATTCCTAACAAGATTTGATGAACCACCAGGTGAACCTTTGTGTCCAACAAGAGGTGATTGGTACATGGTTACGGCCGACGGTGGCGGATCTAGGATTTGAAGTTAATGGGTGCTCTAGCATAAATCTAACACTAGTCACAGAATTATACTAAAGGTATATTATGGATTTGGTCTAGTTAATTCAATTATCTGTTCATAATCATCAAATCGAAATGAGTGTAATTCAATTTTTTTCACCAGGTTAAATATTCTGTATACACCATCAAAATAGAGAGAGAAAATTGGTAAAGATTTTTGAATATCTTAAAATGTCAAAATTGGGTCTAAGCTATGATACTCTTCGATTTACATAGATAGTAATACTTTTCTAACTTTATATAATATCCAAATTTACGTCATGCTTTGGTATCACGGTTTATTATCTTCAACTATTAGCTTTTTAAGTTTTTAATAAAAGCTTAAAGTAAAGTAACTGGAGTATATTTATCAATTTAGAAATAAAAGGTTTTAAAAATTCCAGTATAAAATTACAAACCTACTTTCAGAACAGTGTTCTCATAAGTTGGATAGTAATTAATTGATTTTTGTTCTTATTTATGTGTAAACTTAACTTGTTAAGGAGAAAAAAGAAAGGATAGAAAAACAAATCTACTATGGCAATAATCAATCTAAACTGGGTGAAAGTACAAGAGATGAAATAAAGAGCAAGGAATTAGAATTGAGATGAATGGGGCGGTAAAACGCGAAAGAAACTGTAACGTGGAAGGGGGGGGGGGGGGGGGGGGGGGGGAAAGGGCCT
>ML249951.1:17394-63843 GCA_005239495.1 Nicotiana undulata
CCTACACACACACACCACAAAAAATAAAAAATAGTCATGAGATTGACAGGATCATTGACCAAAGCTGGCATCCGTTCCAAGTGAATGGTTTGGGGTGGGGGTGGGGGGCTTCAGCATTTCACATTTTTTCTTGGGCATGCCGAACTACTGTTTTTAATTACTATCTTAAAATTATGAAATATCTGATTACTTTAATGTGATATCTCAGTGGGCAACTATGTTGTTGAGATAAACTTTACTCGTGCTAAATTCTTTTCCTTCCTGCTCATTGATATATTTCATATGTCTCACTTCTGCACTTCTATCAGTTGAGGAGATAACATTTTCTATTTTGCACAATCAGCACCTTTGGAACAGCTAATGGTTTTCATTTTCTCAATCAGGACCCTGTTATTCGTCCATTGGTAGAACGAGACACTCAAAGCCTGCAGCAATTACTTCCTGAAATTCCTATTTGGGTTAAATGTCCGGATTATGACCGCGTATGTATTTAGTTACATGTTTAACCTGCATCCTTGAACTTGAGCTGTGAATTATATTTTTATTTCCTTTGTTTGTTGCTGAAGGTGGACTGGCTCAACAAATTTCTTGAGCTCATGTGGCCTTATCTGGACAAGGTATTCTCCATTTCCTAACAGTGTTTTGAATTTCTTTCTCATTGATATCTGTCAAAAAGGAAGTAAACTAACCTAGTTTATATAAACAGGCTATTTGCAGGACTGCGAAGAATATTGCTGCACCTATTATTGCGGAGCAAATTCCAAAGTATAAAATTGACTCTGTTGAATTTGAAACACTGACATTGGGGTCCTTACCACCTACTTTCCAAGGTTAGTGGTTTCTTAATGGCCATTAACAAAATTAGTCGGTGACTTACTAGGAAATTAAAATGTGGCATAAGAATAAGATACAGAACATGCCCTCTTACTCGTATGCTTTCCATTCCTATCGTATAAATGCATTAGATGATAATTGTATAGTGGTCTTGATGTTTTAGTTGGCTAGGCAAAATGTTCTGCGTAAGAAGAAGTATCAGTTATGTAGGGTAAGAATATGGTTATGGCATCTGAGAGTGCAATGCATTACTTTGTAGTTGCTCCATTTGTTAGCTGAAGTTCGCATTATTATATAATTGTCAAGGAGCTAACCCTCAAACTAGCAGATGCTGTCGTTTCGACACATAATAAGAGTTTTTCCCTTTTTGATAAGTATCATGTTTGGTGTAAGTTAATGAATTTGACTGCACCGCCAAATAGTCTTTGAAAAGTTCGGTTAGTAAAGCTTATATCTTCGAGAGAAAGATACAAACTCGTGATCTTAAACGTCTTGTACAGATTAGAAGGGAAGGTGAAAGGTGAAACGTACTAGTTGGCGGAGTTACTCGGGGAGTTTTTTCTTTTTATGAATTTCTGTTAACAGTGGTGTTATTATTATTTAAGTGTTGCATGGGATATTCTCTCTCTTTCATAGAGTTGGTGCAACACCTTCCATATACCTCTTCCCATGCTTCTTACTGGTTGCTCTGATCAGCTGTGATAACTCATCTTCTTTCTCCCTTTCAACTGCTTTCTTGACCCTTGGTATATGTCAGACCTTGGATGCAATGAAATTGTGATCTAAATCTTTTAATATGATGGTTTATAAATAAGGTAGTGTGTTGTAGGAGTTTTGACTTAGCTTCAACATAAACTTCACCTAAGGTTCTGCTTCTGGCAGGTATGAAGGTCTATGTTACTGATGAAAAAGAGTTGATGATGGAACCATACTTAAAATGGGCCAGCAATCCTAATGTCATTGTTGTGGTCAAAGCATTTGGATTGAAAGCAACTGTTCAGGTTTGCAATTTTTTTAACTGTTCTGCATTTTGCCAAATTTTGTGAAAAATAAAGTGCCTGCCTACATTTGCTGTAATTGGGCTGAAAGTTGTAATTGCTTTGGTGGATATTTCAGGTTATCGACTTGCAGATCTTTGCAGCTCCACGTATTACTCTAAAGCCTCTAGTTCCGAGCTTTCCTTGTTTTGCCAAAATCATTGTGTCACTTATGGAGAAGGTATGTCAGTCACATTTCTGGGATATGAATTACTTGAGACAGTATCATTCGTCAGTGTCCTTTTCTCTATCCCGAGAATGTTAACATGTTCCGGATTGAATATCTTTTTTCTTGTTCGGATGGGGGGTTGTATGGAAAAATCAAGGTGGTGAAATGAATTCCCTTGACGTGCACTATGCAGAAGTGCACCATTATGTACATAGTTGCTCATAATGTCCTCGATGTAGTATCACTGCTTTGGTTTTACTTTTCATTTTGAAGATCTATCGCTTTTGTTCAATATATGCTTGTGTATTTATGCTATTGTATTTAACTATTTATGCTACTGTCTTGTTCACGTCCATTGTTTTTTTATTATGGTTTTTAGCCACATGTTGACTTCGGGCTGAAGCTATTGGGGGCTGATCTAATGGCCATTCCTGGGTTGTACAGGTTTGTCCAGGTATTATTTTCTTTTATGCCAATTTATTTCTTTTGAAATATTATGTTTGTTGGATTTGCTCCATTTCTGCAAAAGAACCTGAAATGTTGATTTTACCCAAGGGCTTTAGTCTAGTGGTTAGAGCACAAAACCTGACATGTGGGTTAGACACACGTGTGGATTCAAACTGTGCCGCTGATGAAAGCTTGGTATTTAAGTGGAGAAGCGTAGATAGCACTGGCGGAGCCAGGATTTTCACTAAGGGGGTAATCATAATATAAGAATTTAATTACACCGTAAAATCAAAGGGAGTCAATGTATAGTAAATATACATAAAATTTTTTTATCTACAAATACAGTGTAATTTTTGGGCGAAGGGGAGTCGATTGACTCCCTTGGTTGAACACTTGTAGAGAGGTGGGTCCATTATCCACCATGTTCCGAACCGTGAGCCACTAACACTCTGGAGTCCTCGGTCATAAAAACTAACCCTGGAATTGTTGATAATTTTTTTTTTTTTGAGTGTAAGCTTTTGACTTTTGAAAGCTGCTAAATATTATAAATGTCTTGCTAGATCCCGGAGTTGTAAGTTTTGATGTTTAAGGAGGTGAATCAGCTGGGATAACATTTTGTCTTAGCTATAACTAAAGATCAGATGTTAATATCAGTTGGAGCTTTGCTTGCAGGAGACAATTAAAGATCAAGTTGCTAACATGTATCTATGGCCTAAAGCTCTAGAAGTACAAATTTTGGATCCATCCAAGTATGCTA
The DNA here is from genome assembly GCA_005239495.1 of Nicotiana undulata. Classification (NCBI taxonomy): domain Eukaryota; kingdom Viridiplantae; phylum Streptophyta; class Magnoliopsida; order Solanales; family Solanaceae; genus Nicotiana; species Nicotiana undulata. The sequence goes on from ML249951.1 coordinate 20,639, forward strand.
CATCTTGATTTTGTTCCCACTTTCTTTGACTCACTTCACAAATTCCTCGTAATAACTTATTTCATTTTGGGAATATGTAGAGCTATGAAAAGACCTGTTGGGATTTTACATGTTAAGATTTTGAGGGCAATGAAGTTGAGAAAGAAGGACTTATTGGGCGCATCTGATCCTTATGTAAAACTTAAGCTTACAGAGTCAAAGCTTCCATCTAAAAAGACCACGGTCAAGCATAGTAATTTAAATCCAGAGTGGAATGAGGAATTTAGTATGGTAGTTAAAGATCCGGAATCACAAGCATTGGAGATCTCTGTTTATGACTGGGAGCAGGTAACTTTCAAGATTTAATTCATTTTATGATTATTTTACCTATCGAGTCTCAAGCTACTTTTTGCCTTCTGTATCAGATTGGGAAACATGACAAGATGGGTACAATTGTAGTCCCGCTGAGAGATTTGACTCCTGATGAGTCAAAAACTATGACACTTGATCTCCTGAAGAATATGGATCTGAATGATGCTCAGAATGACAAGCAACGGGGACAGATTGTAGTAGAATTGACGTATAAACCGTTTAAGGAGGAGGATTTGCCAAAAGATTTTGAAGAGTCTGGAACAGTCTTAAAAGCTCCAGAAGGAACGCCACCTGGGGGAGGTGTCCTTGTAGTTATAATCCATCAAGCTGAAGATGTTGAAGGAAAGAACCACACTAATCCATATGTCAGGATTATCTTTAAAGGGGAGGAGAGAAAAACTAAGGTGCCTACTTGCCTCTTTCTTTGGCCATTCATTGCTCTCTATTTAGCATATATGGATTGCAATAGTTATGGTGTGAAAAGCTTCTGACCTACCCACCACCTTGAATCTATAACCTGCCCGTAGCTCTACCCAAATGAGAAGTCTATACTTTAACCTTGGCTCACTTCAGTAATTTTTACTGAACATGTCCCAAATTAATTTAACTTGGCCTTTTGCTTAATTGAGAAGTCTCCTAGTTTAAGCTCAAACCTGTATGTATCAACACTTCAATACTACTTTATTTATTTTGGATTTTGGATATATTCGACTCCTCCTTCACATTTCGACCACTGTTTTCAGCATATTGCATTTTAACTAACATCAATATAATATATTATGCGACTTCAGAATTAAATCTTTGTGCTAATCTGATTATGTCCTGCAAAATGTAAACTATAGGATATAGGGAGCATTGATCATTTTGCATCTTCATAATAAACTTGCATTAGCCAACTGAGTTTCGACAACCGAACGTCGGAATACCTAATAGATTAATAGAGGGAGAGAGTGAGAAATACATACATCAGAACAATCACAGAGACAGCTGTCAATCAGCGATGGTAGAAAGGATTAGGTAAGCAGCTGTGAGAGGAGTGACTATGAAGAAGTTAAAACATAACCTAAAATCTTGTCTATACCCCAAGCTTATAGCGTGAATAACCAAAGAAAAGTATCTAAAATAAAAGACATAATGTATCTACATAGTGAGAGTAAGGTCAATGCTGATTCCCCAATAACAACCTTCCTTTAGCAACAGGATATTGAGATTCCAACCTGTAATTTTCTTTGCGCACTATTTTCTCCAGAATCCCGAACTTCTTAACAGAAATAGGTTAGGGAACAAGAACCTGTTGGCAGCATAGCATTGGTATCAAGTTTGAAAATTTTCTTTACGCACTATTTTCTCCAGAATCCTGAACTTCTACAAGTTTCGTAATGATAAGATTGATCAAATTTAAATTGCCTTGTTGCCTTCATTATTAATCTACTTGGGCCATATGCGCTACTTATTCTTTTTCTCCCCCTTTTTATTCTTTTGAGCTGAGGGTCTATTGGAAACAACCTGTCTACCTTCACTAGATAGGGGTAAGGTCTGCTACCCCACTTGTGGGAATAATACTGGGTTTATCGTTGTTGCTGTTTAAAAGAGTTTCTTGTTTGGTAATTACTCTGAACTTGAGAAATGTCCTATCAAGGGGTCTACTACTACTGCTGAATTTTGCCCACGTAAGCACTAAAAGTGATTTCTCCATTGTGATTGCAGCAAGTGAAGAAGAACAGGGATCCAAGATGGGAAGAGGAGTTTAATTTTGTGTTGGAGGAGCCTCCCGTGAATGATAAACTGCATGTGGAAGTTATCAGCACCTCAACAAGAATTGGCCTTCTACATCCAAAGGTACGTAAGTCGCAATTTACTCTTATTTAATTTTCCTCATCAGCAGACTGAATGCTGCAAGTAATATTTGTCGAGAACTTAAGATCACCATCTAGTGTATGAGTCAAAAGTGTCCTTAGAAATCATAATAATGCCATCTTTTAGTTTCAAAAGCTCAAATCCATCTGCCATTAGTTATTTCATGAGATATTACTGGTCTCCCAATTTCAGTGAGTTCCTAAGAAATATGTTCTCTTGTTTATATTGTCCTGCAAAATTTCCCATGGCCCTCCTCCCGGGACGCAATAAAAGAGTTATCATCTTTAATTAATTCGGAGTTTTCATTTAGCAATAATGAGTTTTTAAAAAAAAAATTAATTCAATGAATTTATGGACCTTCTTTTCTGAAAGATAACATTAGGACAATACCTTTCCTAATAGTAATGATGGAGTAGGCTGCTTCTATATGCTACTGTTTTCAGTTGTTCGTTGCACTACTAAAGCTTTCACTTTTTTGCTACTATTTTCAGGAAGTGTTAGGGTATATTGATATAAGTCTTTCAGATGTCGTCCACAACACAAGGATCAACGAGAAGTACCACCTCATAGATTCAAAAAACGGACGGATACAAGTTGAGCTGCAATGGAGGACCGCTAAATAATCTTATCCCGCCTTTGCTAAGTTACATACTTCTTAACCTCTTTTCTTTTCCTTTTTTCTGTTATTATGTTGGTTCCCTCTTATGCTAAGACAGACATTTTCCTCTCTCCAAACTCGTGTTGAAAAATCATTGAATGTTTGTGTACATAGTACAATGACAACCTGGTTACGGTTATTTATATTCTCTGCATAGCAGGTCGGTTCTGAAACAGCATCCCTAAGGTATATTTGATTCTCATCTTTCATTAGATATTCTTTCTTGGTGGTTTTCATCCTCAGATATTTGTTGAACTAATCCAGTTAAAGAGCGATTGAAAGAAGAGTGATTGGACTTAAAAGAGGGGTTACCTCTTTTTACTCTCGGAACTTCAGACTTGATGAGAAAAAATGAGGGTGTTTGGTTAAGCTTATAAGCTGGTTAAACTAGCTTATAAGCACTTTTCGGCTTATCTACGCGTTTGGTAAAGTTAAATGTGCTTATAAGCCAAGTGCTTATAAGTCAAAAATAAAGCCAAAAGTTATAAGCTGGTCACCCCTAACTTATGAATTTTTAGCTTATAAGCACTTTAAGTTTGACCAAGAATTTTACTATTTTATTCTTAAAATATTCATTTTTAGAAGAGAACTCCTACATCAATAATCACTGCCTCAAGTATTTTTTCAACCTTTATATTTGATTTTGTGGTTCTAAAAATATGTGATTTACTTTAATACTAGTTACTAGACAATAGATGCTAAGTGTGAGTAAGAAAAGTAAGATAAGAGTAAAGGAAAGTGGTGATGTGCAAACCAATGTTGTTACTAGGATGGGCCTCGAGCTTGCTGGAACAAGGCCTCGAGGTTCAGTTATAAAGCTAAGTGAGGGGCGATCGATGAAGAAATAGTGATATTGGAGCCTCGGGTTAGCCTTTAATGGTAAATAATGAGCAATAAATGAAGAACAATTATTGAACACAATAAATGGAAAGCAATAAATCTGTAGAACAATTGTTGAGCACGTTTAGGCAAGAAAACATAGAATGTTCTTGTTGTATTGAATATTCATGTGTGTTACAAAATGACGAGGGTCCCCTTTATATAGGAGAGGGGGAATCCCAACATAGTACATGTATAATTATGACAAGGTAATGTTATTGGTACAACTATTCAATGGCTCAATACGGACTTGTACTATTCTTGCAGACTTGGTCAGCTCTAACCACGTGCCCTTGAGAATTTCCTGCCTTACCTACTGCCTCGAGGTCCAGCACATGGAACCTTCGATATGCTCCCTTGAGGGATGCACCTCAGGGTCAAGCTTCGAACTCTGCTCCGAGCTTCTCGAGGCCGGGCGCGAAATGCCACAGTGGTCTCAAGATTGGACTCTCCGATTTTTGCCGTATACAGATAGTCCCCACGTTTCTTAGAATGAAATGATAAGAAATGGTCTTGAATTCTTGCCTCTTCGATATCCCCATTATGACGTCAGCCACGTGAGATCATTAAATGATGTGACAGAAAGGTTGAACAGAGGTCTTTGTCAGCATGGTTCTCGAAAAGCCCACAACCACTATTGGTCGCCCTTTCTACTCCTCCAATACACTTAGATGACTCTTATAAATACTTCAATTCCCTATCTTTTGAACTTTTACAACATTTTCAAACATTCAAATCTTTGATAACAGTTTCCTGCCTTGATCTTTCTTCTGTGTTCACTTCTTCATCAGCTTACTTCGAAACTTTACTATAACTATGGCCAAAACTTCTAAAACGGTCCCTCAAAAAAGGAAGCCACATCTTCGTCACGCTCGTCTAAGAGCAAAACAAAAACACCTCCTCGTATTGAGGAGTGCATTCCTGGGCCCTTCGAGACATCCTCCGATCTCAAAATTGTTAAACCTCCTTCGGTACCAGGCCGATGTGAGCCCATGTCTCGGTACATAAGTTTAGTAACCGATGTAAAGAGGGTAAAGATAGATTGCCGCTAGGAGGAGGTGGTGCAAGTGGAAATCCCTTCATCGGAAGAAAGCATAATTACACACAAAGCTGGTTTCCTCAGCGTATATACGTATCCTTTTACCTTAGGTCTTGTAGGTTCTTCTTCTCCACCGATAGACCCGTTGATCCTCGATTTTTGCCGTCAATATCGAGTGACGCTTGGTCAAATTTATCATTCTTTCTGGAGAATTGTCTATTTGATTAGACATTTCTCTAACATGGTCGAGGGTATGTCTTTTAGCCTTGATCACCTGATTAGATGGTACAGCCCTCGTCTCTATCGAGAGGGCCTAGTCAAGCCGCATCGCTGATCCACCAAAGCATTTTTTGCCTGCATCGATGAAGATAAAAAACGGGAGTGGAGGAGCCGGTTTGTTCGAGTCAGGACCTCGGACCTCATCCCTGCCGAGCAGATGCCGTTCGCTGAGGAGTGGAATATGAGACGTAAGTGTCACTATACCGAGCATGTTTCATCATCCGAATGCCCCTCCTTTTCCCCTTTCGAACTAATCCCTTTCCTTTTGAATTGATTCTATTCTGTTTGTTTATAGTCACCGTGTGGTTCCCGAGCGCGATCAAGGACCTCCCGGGATGGGTTGAACTCTTGAACTCCACCTCCCCGTATGACAAGTGCATTTGGCGAGATTTGGCCAAAACTCGATGGGAGGCCAAAAATCATGGTATGCTCTTACCACTGTCACTCCTGAATTAATAGATTTCTTGGCAGTATGCTTGACATGTTATGCTTGTGCAGGCCTCGGGGAAAACGTGTTGACAAGACCACCTCCTCCTGGCGAAAAGGAGACTCAAAAACCCGCCAAATACAAAAGAGGAAGAAGGAGACACCGACGGAGTCCCCGAAACCACAAAGAGCTAAGGCTCGAAAGCTTAGGGCCGATGCAACAATCCTAACTTCGGCAGCCGCTGAGAGTCTTCGCGCTGAAGACGAAGATGATGACAGTTTCCCACTGGTACTTAGGGCAAAACGAAGTGTTGATGCTTCGAAGGTTGCCAAGCAGAAGACTGCTGAGCTAGAGGTGGCCGATGCGTCCCCACCTCGAATTGAGGAGAGCTTCGATGAGGATTTAAATAGAGTCCCGAGCCAACCATTGAGTAGGATACACCTTGTGCCGAGGAGCACTCGGTTGGCGAGTTCGGAGGACTCCGTTCTGAAACCCTTCGAGGGCGAGAGGGAGCCCTGGTAGAGGTTGACGCCATAGGCGATTTTCAATCGGGCCCGTCGTTTTCACCAGGGAAAATACGGGATGCCCAGAAAAGGGAAGCTCTCGATGTAGGGGCATCCCAGGGAGAGGAAGATTTATTCAGAGATTACTTTGCCGGCGTTGAGGAGGATGCTGATCTCGATGCCCCCGTTATTATCGAGGAGGCTGAGAGACTTCAAAAATATGTGTTTTTTTGACACAACCTTCGTGCTTTGAGTTTTGGCCCTTGTCTTTATAACTTCTTTCCATTGCGCTGTAGGTCACGAAGCTGCCAGGCCTTCTCCAAGTTACGAGATGAGCTGGCTCATCGTGAATAGGAGTTTGATAAGCTCACGTCGGAGTCGAACGAGCTGAAGGCTTCACATGTCTGAAAGGAAGAGGAGTTGACTGACCTTCGGTCAAGCTCGGAGAAGGCGCTCCAGGAGCGAGCCAACTTCATCGAGCAGGTAGTTTGGTATTCACAAGCTCGCCTTTTGTTTTCATAACTTGGTGTTTATTACCTTGGCTCGACATTTGCAGATTGAGCAAAAGGATGCTCAAGCGGGGCAGCTTCGGGAGGAGGTTGCGGCAAAAGATGCAGAGATCCTTGAGCTGAAGTGGCACAAGGATAGCGTGGCCTCGGAGAGGGATACTCTTCGGGAGGAGCTATCCTCGACTCAAAGTCCTTCGAGGTGCTCAATAGGAGGCTCACAAATTTAAGGCGCTTCATGCTGAGTCGGCTACCGCGCTATCCACAACCAAGTCTGAAGCCGATGCACTCATGTCCTCGTACAAAGAGGATGCTGCTGCTGCAAATATTCGGGCCAGGGAGATATCTGAAAAGGCCGAGATCAAACTGGCTCGCACCATTGCTCATGCTCGTTTGGAAGCTCGGAGGCAGGCCTTCGAGGCAGTGTATGCCAAGGGTTTCGATCTCTCTACTGAGATCGAAGATGCGAAGGCCTTGGAAGAGGAATCGGCAATTCCGACTACTTCAGACGAGGGCTCTGCAAGAGACTCGGGAAGAAGCGAAGATGAAGAATAGGCCACTTTGCTCTTTTTACTTCTTCTTCTTTTTGTATGTGGGTTCCGCGGGAGAGTCTTGTAAATGCTCCTTTGTAAATATATTTTTGGAATGCAAAGGATTTTCTTGTTTAATGTCTTCAAAGTTTTGCCTTTTAGTGTTTATGTAAAAGTCAAGCTTCGAACTTGAATTTAACTCCTTCGAGCCCGGTCTTGGAGTAACAGAGACCCTTGGGATTGGGCTATTCTGATTTCAATCGCATACCTTCCCTAGGTCGGGTTGGTAAGGGGTTGATTTGACTCCTCGATCCTTTGAACACTGTGTGATGACGTAATTCTTATGACACGACAGTGAAGTGATCGAAGTGGCCCTGTTAGTACATTTCCCAAAAAGTCATAATTGCTTTGTCAGAGCTGATTGGCAAAGTTAATGAATAGTTGTCTCTCTTCTAATATATATTCTCTTTCCTTTCATTGAGGGATTTGCTGCTTTGTGCAACTAAATTTCTCTATAGAGTTCCCTTTCTTGCGCCAGTTCTTCCGCCACCTTAGTTTAAAGCTTTTGCCTGAGTTTTCATCTTCTTTTTCTTGTTTCAAAGGAGTCATGGCTGCCATGCCCAAATCCGCTCACCAGGAAGGGGTAAGTTCCTCCTCTGCTTCCCGCCTAGCCGGTGGTGCACCGCCGGCGTTTGGCGAACTGACCTCGAGCTGTTTCGTCTCGGCAAAAGACTTTACGCTAGAGAGACCTCTCGATGTTCCGGGCCATCGAGAGCATGAATCGAGGTTCATTCGATCAATAGAAGAGAGACACCTCGAGGCTGTGAGGAGAGACTGCGCATGGGGAGAAAAGGTGATGTTGCAGATACCCTCTCGAGGACGTGTACATGTACCCTTTTACATTGGGTCCTCTTGACCGACTCGTGCTCGAGTTTTGTCAAAGATATCGAGTTACTTTGGCTCAGATCCATCCGTCTTTCTGGCAGATTGTGCTGATGGTGAGGTCTTTTGCCGAGAAGGCTGGGCTCGAGTTCACTCTTAGCCACCTCGTCAGACTATATCGACCTTTGCATTATCGAGGTTTAATCACTCTACGACGCCGATCCACCAAGCCCTTTATTTCCAGTGATGACGAGGACAGGGACCAAGGGTGGATGAGTCAGTTTGTTCGAGTAACCACTGTTGATATCGTTCCTGCGGAGTTCCTGCCATTCCCCGAGAAATGGAACTTCAAACGTAAGTACTACGTCGTGCTTTAGTGCCTTTTGTTATCAACTTTGCCAGGGTTCATGAGAATGTTTCTTTTCATCCTTCACAACGATCCCGTGGTTGCCAAATGAGGTCCTCGATTTTGCGGGTTGGGTTCGCAAATTGGCAGCCTCATCGACTGACGACGAGCGCAAATGACGAGAACTGTCGAATGGCAAATGGGAGGCGAAACACCACGATATGTGCTGTGTGGTTGCATTTTTGAGGAATACTTTCCTTTATGCGTATTAATCCCGTTATCGCAGGTATCAACGAGTTCTCTGAGATGAGACCGTGACCTCTTGGGGAGGAGGAAGGACCGTCGGCTTCGGAGCCGAGGAAGAATAATAAGCGGAAGGGATCCTCGAGGGACGAGGATATTCATAGTGAAGCGGGGCCTTCCCGGAGGCACAAAGAAGATGCAACCACTAGGGAAGATCTTATATTCATCTGCCGATACACGGGCGGTAATGTAATCGAAGGGGATGGCTCCACTTTGACGGCTCGAACTGATAAATCTCCCGAGGTGGTTAAGCTTTTTGGACCTGAGGCCTCTAGCCCCGAGGGAGAGGTTCTTCAAGAGGGGAGGAGCGAAGGTCCTTTACCACCATTTTCTTCTCCCTTCGAAGGTACTTCGAGGGATGCTCAGGGCCAGGGGCCGCCTAAATCAAGCGGAGTCTCGAGTGATTACGTCCCTTTCCAGGGTGGTTCAACTGGGGCCGATGAGACCAGACCAGTAGACGCACACTCGACTTTCGAGGAGGCTTAGCGGCTCGGTTCTGTGGTGAGCTTTGGTGACTTTTTGGCCTTTTCAGCTTCGCATTTTCATTCCTTTAACTGAAACTTCTTTTCCACCAGCCTTCGACAAACTCAAGTCTGAGCTGCTTCACTGTGAGGCTAGGTTGCGGAAAGCCTTGAACATGGAGAAATATCTCAGGCTTCTTTGTGATAAGAAGACAAGAGAGTTGATACACCTTCGATCGGAGTTGAATCGAAGTCATGACTACGAAGGCAACCTCGAGAAACATGTAACCTTTATTTTGATGGAATACATGCTTCTTCTCCCATCTTCGGAAACTAACGTTTCGGTATCTCAGTTACAGAGAAAGACGGAGGCGCTGGAAAGCCTTTGGGGCGAAAGTCGGCCATGCCAATTTTGAATGCAACGAGTTGAAGGCACAAATAGATGCTCATGTTGCGGCCAAAAGGAATGCTTTGGCTAAGGCCTCCGCCCTTGAGATACAACTTCGTAATGCTCGAGATGACAACTCGGTTCAGACGAGCGGGATTGCTAATCTTGAAACGGATCTTTTGAAGATGAAGGCCGAGGTCGTGGACGCTCGAGCCAAAGCCGAAGCTGAAGAGGTTCGAGCAAAAGCCGATAAGAAGGTGGCCATCTATCCCAAAGATGCTGGTGAAACTCGTATGAAGTTGAGGGGGGCTTCCGACCGAGAGAGTAGAGAAGCAAGGAATATGCCCGATGTAGATCCCGGAGGGAAACCCTCGAGGAGATCCATGCTAGGGGCTTCAATCTCTTGGAGGAAATAGAGCAGGCCAAGGCAGATGAGTTCGACGCCAAGCTCCTCGTTTCCGATGCTGAAGACAATGAGGAAGAGGTTGGTGAGGGAGCTGGTCCCAAGGAAACCGATGGAGCCGTAGTCTCCGAGCGAGGGAAGACTAAGTTCCCGAGAGTAGATTAGGTTTTTCCTTTCTGATCTTTGTATAGGGCTCTCGGTAAGAGCATTGTAAATGTATCTTTGTATTATATAAAAAAAAAACTCTTTGGTTTTTCCAACTTGCCTGTGTCTTTGCTCGAGTTTTGAATTTCAATGCTTGCCGACAATTAGTCCGATGAGTTGGACTTAAAAATAAAAAAACTCTTAGGTTTTTGTGCTCGATGAGCAATTGGCAGTAGTTTATAGTTAACCGTTTGGGGTAGGCTCTTTAGGCTGGCCTTTAGGCTCTTTTTAGATAGGCCTCGAGGCTCTTTAGGCTGGCCCTTGGGCTCTTACGCATTGGCCTTTAGGCTCTTTTAGTCGATGCGACCTCTAGTATGGCTATAGTTCTCCCTCATTTTGGCTAAAGGCTTTTGAAGTTTTGATTATGCCTTGGCATGTTTTGTATTCGTTTGACTCTTCGACGGCTCAAACGAGAACCTCGATTACGAGTCGATATGTGACGATGGTTGAGTACCTCGGGAGGTTGTCTCGAAGGCTGATTGTTTCGAAGCCTTTTAATTGTTTGGAGCTGATGTGATCGAAGCTCTTTTGCTTATGCCGAGGGTAGACTTATTAACCGGTCCTTTTCGAAGTATTTTCGAAGTATTTGAAGGCCTGTAGTTTTATGGAGGCGGTCAGACGTCTCCGAGCCGTGTTAATTTGGCCGGAGCTTTTTAATATGACCGTAGTCTTTATGTTTGGCCGTAGCCTTTTAGTCCCCGGGTGAAATAGCCTCGACGTCTATATCAAGGGTATGCCTTTTTAGGGGTCTTACAAGTTCGAATATATAGCCTTGGCCTTAATATCGGGGTTATGCCTTTTTAAGATCTCATGAATTTGGGCATGCCTCGTTGAGGTCTTACAGATTCGATGTTGCCTCGTTGAGGGTTTACGAGCTCGAGGTTGCCTCATGGAGGGCTTACGAGCTTCGAGGTTGCTTCGAGGTTGCTTCATTGAGGGCTTATGAATTCGAGTTTATATGGCTCGGTGAGTTGACTGTTGACGACAGTACCCGAGTGTTCGGGAGTTTTTGGCCCTGGAGCCGTTTCTTGTAAAAATAGCGAACTTCTTTGAGGCATGAAGCATCTTGATGATAAAAGATTCTCCTTCGATTACTTTATACAAGCGTACATGTTTTCGCCATCGAGAGTTCGATTATTCTACGGGGACACGGTTCATTCGACCGTTTGGCCCGATACAACATTCTCCTGTCGAGACCCTCTTTGGCATATTTCGATTTCTTTAAGGACCCTCTTTGGCATATTTCGATTTCTTTGAGGAGGTGACCTCCCGGGGGGATGCCCCCCAGTATTTGAGGTTGATCGAAGAGAAGCCTTGAATACTTGATGAGTTCTCCTTAGGTAGCATATGATGTTGCCTCGTTAAAAAGCTCGTCGGTAAAACCCGTTTGGGATAAAACCTGATCTAAGGGAAAAAGAGCGCAACACATGCTTTAAAACCCAAGGTCTTCGAGCTGGAGGGTGCGTCGATTCCTTTCAATCGAACACCTGCAATGGGTTAGTATAAACAATAAATGAAAAGGGAGAGGGTTGTACATTAGCAGTGATAGCGTTTGAACCTTGATATGTTTAAATTGCTTGTTCCGAGGACGCAACACAATCCTTTATTTACTCATTTGGGTGTGGTCGAGAATGTAGGTTGCGGCCGCTACTTGGCTGTTTGCTTGTCCTTTGGCTCCTTCGATGTAGAAGGCATTGATGTCGGTGCCACGTCGTGCACCGCGAACATCTCTCTTGCTGTATGCTGCTCCCCGTACATTGTTTTTACTCCGTCCTTCGTTGGAAACTTCATCATTTGATGAAGGGTTGACGCTCTCATACAGTGTATCCATGGCCTTCCGAGTAAGGCATTGTACCTTATGTCACCCTCGATGACATGCTTGGTATCTTAAATAGTACCGGCCACGTTGACCGGGAGGGTGATCTTCCTTTTCGTTGTCTCGCTCGCCATGTTGAATCCATTGAGGACTCGAGAGGCGGGCACGATCTGGTCGAGCAGTCCGAGCTTCTCTACCACCCTCGACCTTATTATGTTGGCCGAGCTACCTGGATCCACGAGCACACGTTTAATTTGAAATTTATTCAAAAGAAAAGAGATTACCAGTGCGTCATTATGAGGCTGAGACAAAGTCTCGCTGAGTGTGAGAGCATCTTCTGGTATGTAACTCCGAGTTCGCTTTTCCTTGGTGATGGATATTTCGTTCGCTTGATAACGGGTCCCTGTTGGGCGTCGATCCCTACAATGATCATGTGGATGACATGATGTGGTTCTTCCTGTTCGTTCTTCCTATTCGACTCTCTTTCCCGAAATTGGTTTTTAGCTCGGTCGTTGAGGAACTCTCTAAGGTGCCCTTCGCTGATCAGTCGGGCTACCTCTTCTCGAAGCTGTCTGTAGTCCTCGGTCCTATGAACGTGAGTTCCATGATCTTTGCATACCAAGTTAGGGTTCCTCTGTGAAGAGTCTGATAGTATGGGTTTTGTCCACCTAGTATCTTTGATTTTACCTATAGCCGACACGATGTCCGAGACATCGACGTTGAAATTGTACTCAGATAATCGGGGTGCATCTACCGGCCCGGTGTGCCTATCGAACCCGACTTTACTCATGAGTCCGCGGGATCTTGGACCTCGATCTGTCCTTCGATCGCCTTGAGGTTTATCACGCCTTGGGGCATTTCTCCGATCTTCTGCGTACGACTAATATCTTTCCTTGTTTGGTCTCAACTCCCTCTTTGTGAACCTTTTTTCCTTTGCTAAGAGCCTGCTAGGATATACTGAGCCCGAGGGGGATCCTAATTGGTCATCTTCGACCCTGATCTTTGATTGATACCTGTTGTGCACATCCGCCCAGGTCACGGCGGGATATTCAATCAGATTTTGTTTTAGCTGTTTCGAAGCTATCGAGCTTCGTTCATTCAAGCCCTGAGTGAAGGCCTGCACTGCCCATCGTCGGAGTAATTCCATTCACTCCATCTGAAAGTGAGATACAAATTCCCTCAACATCTCGTTCTCCCTTTGTTTGATTTTGAAGACGTCGGACTTCCTTGTAGAAACCTTGTTAGCACCGGCATGTGCCTTCACAAAAGAGTCTGCCAACATGGCAAATGAATTCATTGAGTTCAGGGGTAGATTTTGATACCACATCATGGCCCTCTTCGACAGCGTTTCTCCGAATTTCTTCAACAATACGGATTCAATCTCGTCGTCCTTTAGGTTATTCCCTTTTACAACACAAGTATAAGCAGTGATGTTCTCATTGGGGTCCGTGGTCCCGTTATATTTTGGGATATCGGGAATTCTGAACTTCTTCGGAATGGGCTTCGGATCCGCACTCGATGGGAATGGTTTCTGCACGAACTTCTTTGAATCCACACCCTTCAGGATCGGGGTTGCGCCCGGGATCTGATCGACCCTTGAGTTATAGGTCTCCACCTTTTTGTCGTTAGCTTCTATCTTCTTTTCTCCCGATTCAATCCTCTTTGTGACATCTTCGAGCATCTTCATTATGGCGGGGTCTGCTGTTGACCTGTTGTTACTCGATCTTTCCGGTGCCTGCTCGGTTCGGGGAGCCGTTTCCGGTGCTGCTGTGCTTGGAGTTTTTTGTTGACTTTGCAGCTCAGCAATAGCCACCTGCTGTGCCTGTAACATCTTAAAAATGACATGAAGGCTAACTTCTCTTTCCTCCCGAGCTGGAGTCCCCTGTGCTTCATGTTGGTTTTCCTGGCGCACACTTCCGTCAGAATGAGAGCTTATATCGACATGTTGAGTGTTGCGTGATCCCACATCGACGGGTATTGGTGCTGGTGCCCCCCAAGATTTTGCAGTGGTACACCAACGCCTGAAGCAACTACACCGTTCTCTCCATGATCCTCAAGACTGTTGTTTTCGTGTGTGTTTACTGAGTTAGACATTTTGTGACCTGAAATCAAAGATCTTTGGACAAGAAAAAGTGTGAAGAATCACATGTGTTTTTCAGTAAACCAGCACTAAATAACCACTATTATTTTTAGCCCCACGGTGGGAGCCAAACTGTTTACCTTGAAAATGGTAATAACAATTATATTTGATTTTGTAGTTCTAAACATATGTGATTTATTTTAATACTAGTTGTTAGGCAATAGATGCTAAGTGTGAGTAAGAAAAGTAAGATAAGAGTAAAGGAAAGTGGTGATATGCAAACCAATGGTGTTACTAGGCTGGGCCTCGAGCTTGCTGGAACAAGGCCTCTAGGTTCAGTTATAACGCTAAGTGAGGGGTGATCGATGAAGGTACAGTGATATTGGGGCCTCGGGATAGCCTTTAATGGTAAATAATGAGTAATAAATGAAGAACAATTAATGAACACAATAAATGGAAAGCAATAAATCTGTAGAACAATTGTTGAGCACGTTTAGGCAAGAAAGCAGTGAATGTTCTTGTTGTATTGAATATTCACGTGTGTTACAAAATGACAAGGGTCCCCTTTATATAGGAGGGGGGAATCCCAACATAGTACATGTATAATTATGACAAGGTAATGCTATTGGTACAACTATTCAATGACTCAGTACGGACTTGTACTATTCTTGCAGACAAGGTCAGCTCTAACTACTCGCCCTTGTGAATTTCCCGCCTTTCCATGACGGTCATCGATTTGTACTGCCCCGAGGTCGAGCACAAGGAACCTTCGATATGCTTCCTTGAGGGATGCACGTCGGGGTCAAGCTTCGAACTCTGCTCCGAGCTTCTCGAGGCCGAGCGCGGAATGCCACAGTGGCCTCAAGATCGGACTCTCCGATTTTGGCCGTGTACATTAGTGTCTCGTGTGCGAATATTGAGGTGCCAATTTGATAATACTGCTTAACATTCTCGGGGACTGTAGAAATAAATTTTCCCAAAATAGGGAAGGTATTAGTTGTAAGTTTTCTGTAAATTTTTTGTTTTTTCTTGTTTAATTATATTTTTGTTGCAGTGCATGCATCCTTCAGCCCCAAGCCCCTTCCAGGGAAAAAAAAGGTTCTTCGTGGAATTTGTGTTTGTATTCAATAGGAAAACACGTGAGACTACATTTTGATTTTATGAACCATAAGAGAAAATACCTTTTGAACATTGAAGATACAAAAAATAAATGTCGAAGAAAACGATAATACCATTTGAAAATATCCTCAGTCAATTTTTGGAAAGAAAATGGACAAGCATTTGAATAAGAAGTGATTACGGAAGTTGAATTGACGGATACCGAATATTAGATAAATTTGTTATAGGACAGCTCCCACTACTTGTTAGGCGAACTTTAATTTTCTTCAATTGGATTATGCAACCCTCTCTAGATGACTAACCTAACTACGCTTTCTAGAGGATGAGGTAATACTCACTACTGAGAGGATAAAGGCTTGATATAACTAGCTAAAGCAATAATGAAATTAATCGTTTGTTCTCCTCTATTATTGAACAAAAGATCGACAGATAGATTAGATCGAATTTGAGATGTAAGCATTTTAAGGAAAGTAATAATATCATAAAATCCGTACACATTTCGCTTGGTACTGGTCTGGATAAGCTTAAGGGTAGGTTTGCATTTGTATTAAAGAGAAGAAGTACGTGTAAGAATAAAATTCGAAACCTTGCGCTGTTTCTTGGATCTGACCCAACCAAAGGTATGGGAAAGTTGAAAAAAGGGTAGGTAAAATACACTCATGAACTTACACAAGTGGACATCTTTCTCTCTCTCTCTCGCCTCTGAAGTCATCAACGCCAACTCAATTTTTTGATCATGATTCTGATGCACAAGTTGCTATATTAGGCAAATTGGAGGGAGTTAATACTCTTAATAGCATGAACAACGAGATCGAAAGGTGAATCAACCTTCCCAATATCCCAAACCTTACTTATTGCATAAGCTTCAACCACAAGTTCTCGAGATATATAGATCAATAGGCAGGAACCTTAACTAAATCGATTACAAGGTAGGAATTTTTTTACCAAACACGTAATGTATGCATCAAATTATACAATAGTAAAAACAACGAATCTTTTTGATGGGATGTCCTTCGAACTAGGGAACTCGACAGGAAATCCATTGTAAAAAATAATGGATCTCCCAGGGAGTTTTTCACCGTGAATGAGAAAAAAAACACAATACAATTTATAAAATCTCCAATTTCGATTCCTATATATTGTCGCGACCTAAATTCCACCATAGGGACGTGATACCAAATCTCTAATACTAGGTAAGTCAATCACTTCAACATTTAAATCAACAAAACATGATACAAATAGGACTGTATTTAATATAAAAGCGGAAGTAAAGTTAACACAATGTTAAATGGCAATGCCTAATACAACTCCACAGAACTAGGCAGTACAAAGTCATGAGCTCTAACTGAATACATAAGGATGTCTCAAAATACAATATTGTTCGGACATGAAAAATAACAGTATCAATGTAAGGATGAGACTCCAAGGAACTGCGATGGTCATGCAACTTTACCTTGAATCCTCGTGACTAGTGTAAGCACTTACTCCCTAGTTTCGCTGCTTCCAAAACTTGTATCTGCACTAAATATGTAAACGTATAGTATGAGTACACTACAATTGATACCCAATAAATATTAAGAATAACCCTGGTGAAATGGCGACGAGGTTCAAGCCATATGATACTTACTAGAGCAATATATCAATCACTGGCAACAAAATATATAACGAAAAACAATATGAACAACCTCGTTAGAACATGCGATAACAATTCGACGTAGAAAAATCCATCTTTGGCAACGAATCATCAAATAGAAGCAGAGGCATATGATAACATGTCAAATTCAACTAACATCTCATGAAAATAATGCTACATGCTCCCTAATTATCACAACACAAAAATGCTTGATTTTCATCAAAGATATAGCTCATAATATGACAACAACGTGCACAAGGACATGGCAATAATAAAGTACAAATGAGTGTTTACCATACAAAGCATGACTACGGCTAAATTAATTATAGTGATCATGTTTTTGTAGTCACAAAGTGATTAAGCATGTTCTTATATCCTCAAATTAAGGCATATTAATAGCCTAAGTTCTAATCCGGTCTAAAGCCACACATATCACCCGTGTATACACTCGTCACCTCGTGTACACGTCGTTTTTTCCACATAACACGAATAAGAAATTAAAGCCAAATACTAAGGGATATTTTTTCCACATAAAGTTAGGCAAGATACTTACCTCAAACAAGCCAAGTTAATACTCTAAAAATTCCTTCCCACGCGAATCGACCTCCGAACGACTCAAATCTATCCAAAAATATCACGAACCAAAATCCTATTAAGGTCGTGATGACGCCGGACACCACAGCAGGCAAGCCAAAACTAAAAGTTAATTAAATCTCTATTTTTGTATTTGAAACCATTTTCTTTTCATTTCATTAATTCATAATAAAATACTTTACTGAGTAAAGGACAATATCTTAACAAATTCAAATAATAATTAAACCCAAAGTCATCCCAGAACCCGGTGTCACAAGTGCATGAGCAATTTCTAGGGAAAACAAATAAAATACAATAACCGTCCGGAATACAAATGGGACAGTAAAGAAAGTACAACACAATACTCTGAAGGAGACTCTACTGGCTGCGGGTCGTCTCGAGAGGTGCAACTCAGCTAAGTCCCCATATCAACCATGCCACTGCGTCAAGCTAGACCACTAGATATGCATGTGCCTGTGCAACAAGGATGAACAACAAGTGTAGTATGAGTACGAAAATAACGTCTACTCAGTAAGTATCCTGCCTACCAATTCACCCCCGGGCCCATATGCTCGGATTCCGAAAATTTTCAAGGGAAGTAGGCTTGAAACGAGGTAAGTATCCTTTCTAACCTCGTAAGAGGGAGCTTTCCCCTAGGTGAAATAATTGATTATGTAAATAACTTGTGGGGGACTACGTGCGTACTAAGTGACGAGAGTCCGTGCGTAGTGACTATTCTTGTTATGTCCGGGTAGTAGATTTACACAATGCCTTGTGAGCGTTGTTAATTGAATTACATGTGTTAATTCCTTTGAACAAAAGTTTATATCGATAACTTACGAACTTAAAGGTTCCAAGTAAATCCTTTAATTTGATAAGAAGTGGATTAAGAAATGTTTTATGCTTATGTGAAACCACTTCGCAATTATATTCCGCGAGCGAGGTGATTTCTTCCACTACTCTCATAGGAGCGTGCCGTTCACCTCAGAAGGTTAATAGATGCATCTATGGTTCGCTCCGTTCGACCCTTCAGTAGTGCATATTTATTATTTTGTTGGATCGGGCCGTACGTCCTCGGCACCCTGTGCACATGCTACCTGCTTGGTATATTTCCGTGATTGTTAAACTGTTAAATGTCCTGGAAAACGAATTAGTAACATGTATGATAGGAGTTTGATACATAAATATACTTGTGGGAAGACTTGGCATTTCTTGTCTTTATTAATTATTCATATTTGCTATTCATGCTTAGTCTTACCTTTCAATATACTATTTTGTCCCTAGTAAGTGTCAAGTCGACCTCTCGTCACTACTTCTTCGAGATTAGACTGGATACATAATATTTATGTACTCATGCTACGCTTCTGTACTTAATTGTACAGGTTCTGAGGCAGGTGCATTTAGTTATCATTCCGGAGCCCGTTCTTGACTTTTCTCGAGGTTATAGATTCCACAGTGAGTTGCTTCTCTTGGTGCCGTTCGGCAGCACGTTGGGGTCTTTCCCTTTCCTTTTGTTATTCTGTCTATATCCTCTCAGACAGTAGGACATATGTATTATTTTGATTTCTTCTACTAGATGCCTGTAAACTTGTGACACTAGTTCCTGGCACACACATGAAGTCGCTCCTAATTCAATTTTACCTTCTCCAAAGCATCACGCACCAAATATGTGCCCAATAATCTAGCCTCGACCGACTCAAACCAACCAACCTATGAACGATAATGCATCCCATATAATGCCTCATATGGAGTAATCTGGATGCTCGACTGATAGTTGTTGTTGTAGGAATACTCTGCTAATGGATGAAACGGATCTCACGGGCATCCCAAATCAATAGTGCAAGACCTCAACATATCCTCCAAATTTTGAATGGTCCACTCGGACTGTCCGTCTGTCTGAGGATGAAATGCAGTGCTCAACTCAACCTGCGTACTGAACTCACGCTAAACCGCTCTCCAAAAATGCGAAGTAAAGTGAGTGCCTCAATCCAAGGTAATAGGCACAAGCATAGGCGCACCATGCGGGCGAACAATCTCTCTAAGATAAATCCGAGCCAACTGCTCAAAAGTTTAGGAAGACATGAATGGAATGAAATATGTAGACTTGGTCAGTCTGTCTATAATGATCCAAACTACGTTAAATCTCCGCAATGTCCGTGGCAACCCTACCATGAAGTCCATTGTGATGCCCTCCCACTTCCACTCCGATATTTCAATCTTCTAAAGCAAACCACCAGGCCTCCGATGCTCATACTTGACCTGCTGACAATTGAAACACCGAGAAACATATCCAAAATGCCTTTCTTTTTCCTCCACCACCAACAATTCTACTTCTAATCACGGTACATCTTCGCAGCACCTAGGTGAACCAAATACCTCGAACTATGAGCCTCCTCAAGAATTAACTCTCTCAACCCGTTGACATTATGAACGCAAATCTGGCTTTAAAGGTGAAACACACCATCACCACCAATAGTCACCTTCCTGGCACCACCTCACTATATCGTGTCCTTAAGAACAAGAAAATAGGGATCATCTTATCGACGAGCCTTGATGCGCTCAAACAAAGACGATTGTGACACAACACAAGAAAATATGGATGTGTGAACTAGGTTAGTCATGCAAAGGAGATCCCGACTTTAATTCAGACCCTGACTAGATGAATCAAGAGAGTTTCCTTTACCTCTTTCTCTTATTTGTGTGTCATGGGGACATGCCGCTATTTAAAGTGTGGTTGTTTTCTTTTGTTTTGTTTGATTTTTTTGACTTTCCCCCACGATGGATTTCCTCAACTGTATTCTTGAGGGATCAAATTCAAAGAAAAAAATATATATATTTTGTTTTGCTAAGGTAGTGTAACAATTTCCCTTGGTTTTTCTTTATATCGCGATTCTTTCCCAAGGTTTTGCTTGAACCATGTGTAGTTAGTTTTTCTTTTTTTAGAGTGTGACACCCGGGCGTAGTTATTGAATCATTTATTCTAGTGCCTTAAATTGCTTGACTTTGACTTTGCTTAACATCTTTGACTAGAGAGTCGAGATATATCCAGTTCTAAGTGAGTTATGTGCCAATGCGTGTGTGAGGATTTTGTTGATATTTTGTGCATGTTAGTTGATGTCTAGAACTTTCCCTGTGTGTTTGCAAAGTAAAATAGTAGTATTGTTCAATCTAAGAAGTGATATAGGCATTTCTTTGTTGAGCTAATTATATGCCTGTGACCCGCATAATTTTTGTGTATCCTAGTTATCCCCTTTGAGTCTGTAATACTTTTTTCTTTGGCAACCACACTACAAGACCGACCACTTTTTGTTTGAATTGACTATCTATTTGAACCTCTTACAACTCTTGAGAACTTGAATTTGTATGAGCTTGTTAAAAGCTAAGTGGAGGTATGATCGGATTTTTGAGTGGAACAAGTTAAAAAGGAGAAAGGTGCATTGTTGAAAAATTGTGTGAGCCACTTGTAGGGAAGTGAAAGAAAAAATTGAGTTGCTTGAAAAAATATTAGAACTTAGAAAAGAAAAACAAAGTTGTGTATGTATTAGAAAATAAAAACAATTGATCCATTGCTAGTGTTAGTTCTCATCTTGTTTGTGCTTAAAGATATTGGGAGCTTTATGCTAATATGTGTGAAGTTCGGGGATTGGTTCAACACAAGTGTGGGGTTTAAATTGTTAATGACTATGTATTAAAGTGCTTAGGGAGGTGTAGCCACTGTATCCAAATGTATCCTACCTATATCGCAACCTATATTACAACCAAAGTAAAGTCCTACTTGGACCAAATGAGCTCACTCAGTAGAGTATTACATCGCGGGCAAGCATATGGTGCGTTTCCGTGGCACATGAATTTTAATTTTGAGAGTGAGTGAATTCTTTCTATCTTGAGTTCCTATTTGTTCTTGAATTTCATTGTGTGTGGAACTACTCTCTATCAATTAACGCGTGCTTGCATATTTTCACAATGCTTATAGTAGTTTACCTCGTAGAGTTAAGCTTTAATTGAGAGAGGAGTCTTGACTACGCGTTTGAACTAATCATCAAGTGACTTCTTGAGAATCATTAGAACATTATACTGAATTGAAATAGAGCTGGATCCCAAATAGCTATCTTGCACCTATCCTGTCACGACCCTTATTTCTCCCATTAATATTTCGGTGTTGCTCAACTTGCAACGACCCGACCGGTCATTTTGAGATCTCGCTCATCGTTCGGCAGTTTGAGGCCATGAGCAGCTTCATTTCAGGTATTATGACTCATAGGCGTGGTCGGAGTTGAATTTCGGGAAGTTCGGAGTCAATTTGGAAAGAAAATTCTCATTTCGGAAGCCTTAAGTTGGAAGAATTGACTAAGATCGGATTTTTGAGTAAACGATCTCAGAATCAGGATTTGAAGGTTCCATCATGTTTGTATGAATATTTCGGACTTGGGCGTATGTTCGGGTCAGGTTTCGGATGACCCGAGAGCATTTCGACGCATGTTGTGAAAGTCAGCATTTCTAAAGAAATTTCATAAGTCTGGGTTGAAGTGCATTTCAGTGATATTGATGTCCGTTTGGGATTCCGAGTATGGGAATAGCTCTGTATGGTGATTCTGGTGTTAGGAGTGCGATCAGAAGTAAATTCGGAGGTTCGTAGGTCAATTTGGAGTCCTTTGGCTAAAGCTAGAAATTTGGAGGTTCTCGAGAAGTTGGACCGGAAGTGAAAATTTTGATATCGGGGTCGGATTCTGATTCCAAAAGTTGGAGCAGGTCCGCAATATCGAATGTGACTTGTGTGCAAAATTTGGGGCCAATCGGACCTGATTTGATAGGTTTCGTCATCGAATGTAGAAGTTGGAAATTTCTAGTTCATAAAGATTCAATTGAGTTGCGATCCATCGTTTCGATGTTATTTGATGTGATTTGAGGCCTCGAGTAGGTCCGTGTGATGTTATGGGACTGGGTTGTGTGATTAGACGGGGTCCCGGGGGCCTTGGGGTGGTTTCGGGTCAATATTGAGTGAATTGCTGTTGCTGGTTTGCTGGTGTCAAAGTTTTTCTTCGCGAACGCGGAGGGCCTCACGCATCAGCGAAGAAGGAAATTTGGAGGCTGCTGAGATTGGCCTATGCGAACACGGTGAGGGGAGCGCGAACGCAAAGGCTTGGGCTGAGACTACTACGTGAATGCGAGGCTTGGCATGCGAACGTGTAGAAGGAATTTGGGAGCTGGGCCAAGGGCCGTTTGGCCTATGTGAACGCGGAGAACAGCATGCGAACGTGAAGAAGAAAAATATGGCTGAAGCAGATATGATGAAGAAGCAAAAGATATCAGCTCTACAAGTACTTCTAGGGATACCTTTAAATAAAGGATTATAAATCCTTTACATAATACGATATGATGAAGAAGCAAAAGAAAAAGGTAGACAACCCAAAGCAATCATTTTTGCTAACTCCTCACGATCCTTCATTTTATCATATTTCATAAGTCCTCCAGTTGTAGGGTTTAGAGTTGATTGATTTCCATCACGATCAGAGCCCCATTCTATAATTATCCTTCAGTATTATGTTTGAAATCATCATTACAAAGTTTGCATCTAACTCTATCACTATTCTCTATGTCTTCAAAAAAATTCCAAACCTTACTTCTTTTTCTCTGATTAGTAGTCGGGGCCACAAGTAGTCTACTACTAGTACCACGACCACCACCCCTGCTACCAGCTCCAACACTACTAGGTGTAAGTGGTATCTCATCTTCCATTTCTAATTCATTATCTTCTATACCGAAATCTTCTTGTAATTGTTCATAATCTATATTAATATTAAGCGATGTTTCAGAAACATGTGTAGACTCATTGAAATTACTTACATATGCTGAAGAACTACCTCTTTTTTTATTTCCCCGGCTAGTAACCTTTTTACAAGCTCTTTTTGTAGCATTAAACATATTGTAAGAATTTAACTACTAGCAAAAATTAAATATGCAAATAAAATAGTAAATAAGAGAAAGAGTTGGAGGGAGCGCAACAAATTCAACAATAAATTGAGCACTTGATGAATACACAACTCCAATGTTACCACGAAGAAACGTCAATTGTTCAAACTTCAAATGATAAATACTACGATAAATTAAATTCCAAAAAAAAGGAGCCAAATAGTTGATTGCACTTTAGGTGAAGAATTGAAGATTGAAGAATGAGAATATGAGAATTGAGATTGAGAAATAAGAGATGAGTGAAGAAATGAAGAGGGGGGGGGGGGGGGTATTTATTGTTTTACAAAAGGTTAAATTTGTAATTAAAAAAAGTGTTAATGTTTTTTAAAAAGGCCCCAAAAAGGGCCAATTGTGCAATTCAGCCGCTGGGCACCGACTCCTTGGCAGGTGACCGTTGCCAACAGTCCAATCCATCCCCTAAACATTAAAAAAAATAAAAAAAAAATAGCCGTTAACTGGTCTAGGCCGGTCCAGGCCGATTTAACCGGTTCAACACTATTTCTGTTGACCGATCCGGGTAACCGGTAGAAAATTTGTAAACGGCCCAACCCTTTTACCCCTAAAACCCAACCCACCCAGCTCCCTATGTACCGGGCCGGTCCGAGTCCGGTTTCAATCGGTCTAGGCCGGTACGAAAATGGGTTGACCCGACCCGTTTAACACCCTTAGTTTGTAGTGATTGTAGTTGGGGTATTGTTTGCTTGGCAGGTGGTTGACGAGAAATGATTAGGGATTGAGTCTAGTAAAGGGAAACAGGGTGGTTGTGGAAGCATCGTCACAGCCAGATGCGCCAATTCCTAAATATGTTGTACCTCTTCTCTTAATGATTTCAGTTGTAGTGTCATCCGAGCAACATGTTCATCATTTCCGTTTCTCCCGATTTCCCCGGGTTGTCAGCTATCACCAAAGTGTGTCCGGTCGGGTCACAGTCGCAGACATCTTCCCTTTTGATCTCAAGTTGTATGGTGGTTCAGCCGGTTTTCGAGTCAACACAAACCAGCCTCTGTATTCTGGGGAATAAATAATAAAGTAGTGCCAACAACAAAGGAAATGAATAGCAGAAGTTAGTTCTGGATTTTGCACCAAGATAAGAACATAGAGTTGTTAGTTCACATATTCAAATAAGTGCGTTTTCCTAATATGTGAAGGGCCTCTCTTTGTTGGAGGCAGGCCTTCGTCGCAAATTTTGACTGTCACGACCCAATTTTCCCTCCGTTGGGTGTCGTGGCGGCACCTAGTCTTAAGGACTAGGTAAGCCTAATATTAAATAAACATAAATCATAATAACACAAGTTTTGGATGCTTTTTGAAATAAGTCTCTATACATTGCATATCTTCCCAAAACCCGGCGAGTACAAGTCATAAGATTTAAAAACTTTACACTAAAAGTTCTAATTACCATTGTTCGAAAATAAGTACAACAGTGTATGAACAAAAAAATATAAGACGGTGACTCCGAAACCCGCAAACGCTGTAGCGGTTTACCTTGAGTCTCCACAACAGAACCGCGTTGCTAACTATCGATCGACCGATTATGCAAAACCTGGAACCTGCACAAAAATGTGCAGAAGTGTAGAATGAGCACACCACAGCGGTGCCCAGTAAGTATCAAGACTAACCTCGGTGAAGTAGTGACGAGGACTAGTCAGGACACCCACTGGTCTAATAAATTGAACATGCATAAATATGGGAATGACAGAACATGACATCTATCTAATGACTACATAACATAATTAACGATATAACAAATACAATGCGGAAGTAAATACAACAAATAACAACGGAACATCATAAAAATACACAGAAGAATGGACAGGAACACAACCTGAAAATCGGAACCCACAATACGGTAAGAACAAGTAATAATTCAGCACTGCAATAGTTTCCACATCAGACCTTAGCCAACAACCCCTAATAAATGAGTCAATCTTCGAGTGTAGCCTTTCACTCGCAAGTTTATATTGAAAGCTTTAAAATATAATCATTTCAAATAGAAAATTTCCTTTGAAATATACTTCATCTGAATATATATATATTTTTTAGAAAGATAATCTTCAAACATAATTCCTTCGAGATAAATGCTTTTCAAATATACTTTTCCAATAAATATCTTTCAAACATAGTTTTCTGTAAGATGAATGCTTTTCAACTATACTTTTCAAATAAATATCTTTCGCTTCCTCAAGATACACCTACCGGGATTTCGTCCCGTAGTTCAGAATTTATCATGCAGTACATGGGGGATCTCCAAGAATACGTCCGTAGTCCCCAAAGTAAATATGCAGCGCTGGGGGGATCTCCCAGAATATGTCCCTAGTCCCCAATTTAAATATGCAATGCAACCAACAAGGATAAAAACCACAACAAGACGAAACACAACGTACATCGCCACAACAGGTACAAAGCAACAAATGACAGAACTACAAATGTACGACGAGCAAATCAATACAAGAACTTAATCACAAGAACGGTAGAACTCACTCTCAAGGAATAACCACGAAAAAGAAATACTAAGCGTAAAGAAAACAGCTTAAACAGGGAGAAACAAGAAGTAACAACGAATACTCAATATTCAAGTCAACAATAAGAAGCCAACACAAGTCAATTAATTCCAAATAAAGGCAAGTCGGCTAAGATATAGGTTATCCAAATTCCTTTTTTAAGGTTGAGAATTACAAGAGATTTTTCAACAATTCAAGTAAGGGTAAGCCGCAAAAGATAATAATAACTCCAATTAATGCTAAACAATTATAGGGTGAGATAATACTAATTTCAATTAAATAGGCAGTTTATGGAAAAACAATATAGCATGGCGGTAGAAGGGTAAAATCTTCGGTTAAGTTAATTAAGATCAATTAACAACAAGAAAATCTAAAAGCAAGTAATTCTAATTTAAGCAGAAAGAGATGAAACTAGCAATCAGGAACTCGGTCATAACAATTACAACTTTATACACAGGGAATATAAGGACCTAATAACACTAAAAGGCCAACCTTCTACAAATAAGTTCGAGTACGCACTTGTCACCTCGCGTACACGGGCTACAATAAACATAGAAGACTCAAATCCTAAGGGGTAATTACCCCGCACAAGGTTAGGCAAGATACTTGCCTCAAAGACGACAACCCGGTACTCTAAAATGGACTTCTCGAGTGAAAGGCCTCTGGACGACTCAAACCCAACTAGAACAATTTTAAAGCACACATAAAACTTATAAGGAGCTATTCCAGATAATAAAGTTTCGATCTTTATAAAAATCTAAAAATCGACCCCCGGGCCCGCACCTCGGAACCCGTCAAATTATATAAAATCCGAACACCCATTCCAAAATGAAAAGGCCTGAACGCGAATGCGTAGGGTGAACGCGATTAAGGAAAAGGCTGGCTTCCGCGATCGCGGAATGAGGAATGCGAACGCGAAGAAGAATTATCCCCTCTTCCAAAATTACTTATCGTGAACGCGGAGGGGCAGACGCCAACGCGAAAGAGGAAAAACAGCTGACAGACATCAACAATCAAAAACAGGAGGAAATTGGCCTGAAGCCTATCCGAAACACCCCCGAGGCCCCCGGGACCCCGTATAAACACACAAACAAGTCATATAACCTAACACAGACTCGCTCGAGGTCTCAAATCACATCAAACAACGCCAAAACGACGAATCACACCATAATTCAAGCTTATGAGCTTTCAAATCTGCAAATTTCTAAACTTGTGCCAAAACCTATCAATTCAACCCGGAATGACGCCAAATTTTGCAGACAAGTCCTGATTGACATCCTGGAGATACTCCAACTCTCGGAATCACATTCCGTCCCCTATATCCCAAAAAGTCAATTGTGGTCAAACTTCTCCATTTTCCAAACTTCAAATTTTCCAACTTTCGCCAAATTACCTCAAATTACTCTACGGACCTCCAAAACCAATTCCGGACACGCGCGTAAGTCCAAAATCACCATACAGAACTGTTGACATTACCCAAAACTCATTCCGAGGCCGTTTACACAAAAGTCAAACCTCCGATCAAATCTCACCACTTAAGCTTCCAAAATTAAAATCCCTCTTTCATTTCGACTCCGGACCATCAGGTAACTTAATTCAACCATGCACGCAGGTCGATATACACAATGTGAAGCTGTTCATGACCTTACACCACCGAACGGAGCTTATATTCTCAAAATGACCGGTCATGTCGATATATTGACGAACATTCAGATTTTGACATGTTTTGATTTGGAACAAACTTTCGGTTTTTGATTAATAATATTTGGATTATAACATGCTAGAGCAACGATTAAAACACTTATTTTCCAACATCCACAAGATTACATGGGCCCACAGACTTGCCCTTAGGGAAATAAAAGGGTACATGATAAAGAGTGCAAAATATAAAAAGGGGGAAATCGACCAGCCACTAGTAACCATCCCCAGAATCATCTCCCATGTCCTCCTATTCCAGTTCTTCTTCTGGGTCTTCCTCAAATTCTTCTTATTCATCATCAGTGTTGTTTTTCAGGTTCTTCTTTAAGATCTTCTTCTGGTTCTGTTTCAGATTCAATTTGTATATACTCGACCGCTCGATCATCACTCTCCGGAGGTGAAAACATATGATCAGTTGACCTTGAGACCACTTGCCGATGCATGGAGGTAGTTACGATATGATGAGGCAAAATCTCGTGGTACATTTGTAAGGTTGTTGCTACATCTTCTAGCATGCCACTCCTTCTTTTCTTGGTCGGGCCAGCTCATCCTCTTCATTGATCCAGACAAAGTATTCTAGGGTACACCATGAATTCTAACCTATCGGCATCATGATTAAGTCACTCCACTCCTCCTAAAGTTTCCTCACCCTTTAGATTGCGATATGCCCATTGTACTCATCTTCATACAGAGATGTTCTTGACGAAAGAGGTATATCCTGGATCAGACCAAACTGCTTGAGAACTGGTAGAGGTGCATATGGATGAATGCCTTCGAGCCTTATCAACTCTATGAATTACTTCCCAGGGGTCCTAAGTATTTCCCTGCCGCTCAACCACGAAATCTTCCGGTTTACCCATTCTCCACTCAAATTTGTTAGCATTTCTCTCAATTCTTCCAGCCTGTGCAGTGAGACCCACTGCCTCATTCTCTAATTGTGACTTCTCATCATATTGCTGACACCCACAAAATAGTCGACAATGGTCTCTCTTTAAAAGAAGTGTTTCGTGGCCTATATTTGGAGTAAACGGTTGCACACTTTGAAAAAATTATACCCTCAGGAACATGCAGACAGTGCTCTGAGAGTTTCTGTCAATATCATAGGCACCGTGGTTTCCAAGACCACGGGTAGTAACTTGATGTTGATTCTCCCTCTCCTCCGTGGGAAAACCAGTAACCCTAGCAATGGAAACTCCCTCGGGTACCACTCGTAGTCCTCTCGATGTCCAAACCTATCAAATAATTGGTCTAAGCTCACCCATACGTCTTCAATGTTCCCCGGACTTCGGCTACCCGCCAAACCCAAAGCGTCGAGAAACCTGTGTCCAGGCATGGTAACTAGTAGTATCGCCTTCCTCCCAGCAAACGGTAGATCTGTGAAGCTAGTGACCTCTTCTAGCGTTGGCACCAATCCACATTCAACAAACTTGGAAACCACTTTGATCCCAGATCTATCAGTAACCTGGTAAGAACCTTATCAGCCCGGATGTTTAGTGAAACAATCAATGCTCCTAAGTGCATCCTGATCTCATCTCCATGGTCTCGACGGATGTTCTTCCACCATTGATTCAACTTATGTGGCGCTCTCATAACCATATTGATTTTGGGTATGTTCTGATTGATTTCCATTTTGAAGAGGTGAAGAAAGATGTTTGATAATAAGTGTTTACTCCGAATATTTAGTGTCTCATGGGGATTAGTTCGTCGATCCACAAAAGTCATGTCGTTGGGTGCATAATCTATTGACATTAGGGTGGCTTTCCTAGTTATGTGCCGATGCTAAGGCCCGACTTACCTAATGTTTATGGAGTATGACCTATGTTTGCTAGAGTAGAGTGTTTCCTAATTATTGGAGTTGGACTGAATATTGCGACTATGTCAGTTAACCTGACAAAACCATTCTCTAAGACTAAAGAATTTTGAAAGAAGGTTAATAGGGGTGTAAAATACAACCCTCACGTGCCATTATGTGTGATAGTATACGACCAAGACTCGATAGAAAAGAGTGTAATGACAGTGTATATATAAAGAGGTAAGAGATGACGGGATAACAATAATACATTAAAGAAGGCAAACAAGTACATGCCGGACAAGTAAGCATAGGTAGCATATATTTGCAAAATTGAGCACACTTAAAGTAACATATAAACAAACATTCCTAAATCCAAATTCGTCTAAGTCTGCTAAGGTCAGAACCTAAGTGATAATCCCCAGCAGAGTCGTCATGTTGTTGCACCCTATTTTGCACGAGTCAAAAATAGAGTCAACTAGTGGTTTCCCTGATAAAAGAGAGGCGCCACTTAATATCTTAAGATATACTAGGATATCTATATAAATGATTGTTCTATTAGTCTACTAACCAATGAGATTGGGTAAGGGTTCTTATTCTTCTAACGGGAAGGTGTTTGGCGCCCCTTAGAATCTACCTAAGGTAGCTCCATATGACTTAGACTAGATTTAGGGAACTAAATGTCTATATTCTACTTGGTTAGTGCTTAAAAGTATATAGCATACCCTATGTCATGTTTAAAATTCGTAAGTTTGAAAGGAATATAGTATATGTTTTTTGAAAAGAGAATGCGGGATTCAATTGTGAAATCCTTGAAAAGTGTCCATACTCGTGTGATTGAAAGAACTTTTGAAAGTAGACTTATAATGCTTTACTTGTAAACTTTGTAAGTATGGCTCGGTTTAAAAATACTTTACTTTTAAAATAAAATGGTTGTTTGTGTAACCTTAGTGAAGTAAGGGTTAGTAGAGAAATAAACTTTAGATATACCTTAAGGATCGATTTAAATCTTGTTTGCAAGCTTAGAAGAAATTGTTTGAAGTTCTTTGACCGTGACTTTATCCGCTTGGTTTGTAGAAAAACTTGATTTGGAAATTATTTGCTCAATTATGGTCTTTTGAACGAAAGAGGATCGTCAACTTCTTTTTAGATGTATGAGTTAACAACTTCATTTGGAATCCCTAAAGAGCATTAGCAGGGATGCTTATGCAAGTTGACAGGTCAATCTTATCCTAAGCACATGACATGATTACTTTCCCATTAAAAGATCTTAATCTCATACTCATAATAATCTCATTAAGATTTAAGGCACACCGCTATACTCAGGCAGGGCAGATAACATCAGAAGTTTCTCTTAAGTAAACAAGTCAGTCACAGTTAACTTACGTAAGCTTCATAGGGTTCAGTGATAATG
This sequence comes from Nicotiana undulata, assembly GCA_005239495.1. Taxonomy (NCBI): domain Eukaryota; kingdom Viridiplantae; phylum Streptophyta; class Magnoliopsida; order Solanales; family Solanaceae; genus Nicotiana; species Nicotiana undulata. Next base: position 51,248 of record ML249951.1, read on the forward strand.
GAGGCACATGCATGAGCATGAAGAATAAGCAAAGGTCTATTGTAAAGAACGAATGAGTGCAGAATCCTCGAGAGATGACATTCAAATACATACATGAGACATTCTAACTAGATTACAACATTACAAACGTGGTTGAATATCAAACAACATGGAGTCAGACAAATAGTGTCATTATAGAAGTTCAGGACAATGAAGTTTTAGATTAAGTAGGCATGGTACATCTATACAAGTTAAGAGTGATAACTTAGTCATGATGAAGTTCAGTTTAGTATGCCAACACAACGGGTGAAACTCAAACACCACAGATATTATTTTAACCAAGTTGTTAGGGCTTAACTTAAAACTAAATGAATAGCAGCTGTCATCATACACACGAGAATAACCGCAGAACCTCATTAGGACTTAATCTAATTGTTTCACAATATATTTATACAGTGAAATTCCATATATGATCACATAGTCATGACTGTTAGAAAAGCTTTACAATAATGTCTCAAGAGATCTCAGAATCATACATGTGAAGAAAGAAGGTAACTCAAACAGCTAAACTAATATGCTTTAACTAAGATTCCCATCGTATATTCAACTTAAATGTTCATGTCTATTTTAGTTAAGTCTATCCGACAAACAACCTCAAGTGTATGATATAGGTGAATAGATAACACCAAGGCACAATCAGCATGACATGCATGAAGGCCATAGCACTAAAGTCAGAACAAGTGTATAAGGTCATTAAGACTCTTTAGCTAGTTTTAGGAGTTTAATCACACAAATTGTTCAATCCAGATAAGGATGGAAATAGGGCGGGGCGGGGCGTGTTTTGTTTGATGCGGGGCGGGGCGAGTTTATTCTTATGCGGGAGCGGGGCGGGCCGGGTTAAAATAATTTTAAATTTTTTTAAAGCGGGACGGGGTGGGTTGTGAGTTTAATGCGGGGTAACTTTGAATTTTATCTTTTTTGAAACAAAACAATCATTTCAACTGCAATTTCATATTTTTCTTCACTAGCACGAATACAATTTTGATTTAGAATTAACCAATTTGCATAAGTCTCACAAAAATAAAATTACAAAAGTCAATATATCGTATTAGTAATAGGAAATGATAGTAACCAATTTATTTTGAAAGATCATATACATTATTACAAAGGTAAAGATATTCTCTGCTATGACGCATTACAAGGAATGCCGATGTAATGAACATGTTTTTAGAAAACCAATGATTGAAAATAGAAACAAAACACGAAGTTAGAGAAAAAAGAAGAAGAAAAAATTTAAGCGGGGCGGGTTGAAAACTGAAAAAATAACTATACGGGGCGGGACGGGGCGGGTTGATATTTTTGTGGATTTTACCAAACCCGCCCCGCCCCATTGCCATCCCTAAATCCAGAGCAGTACTCATTAAGGTCAGACAATAAACGATCATTACTTACTTGAGACATACAATACAAAAGAAAAACAATCGATTAAAAACTAATAACAATTTATTATGAATAGAGACAATCGAGTATAAACTAATAACAAAAATCATAAGCAGAGATACTTTATAGAAAACAACAAGATAAACATGGCTTCAGCTTGAGCAATTAAAAAAGAGTAAGAGTCGACATATACTAACTTTCTTTTGAGCACTAGATCAAACAATGATTTTTCTTAGCCGTTTGGGAATTAAATACTTAAACCCCAATCAGTGAGTAAACTCAGAACCGGAAAGAGAAGAAGAGAATCAGAAAAATCAATTAAGAACCCAAAACTTCGATTTTTGCTAATGTGAATTAAATTTTTAGGTGTAGTTGGTGATGTTTCTATTGTTAGGTCGTGTTAGGTATGAGAATTGAAGTCTCCCTTTTATAGAGACTTAGGGTTTCAATAGATTTGAATCTAGGTAGTGGAGAGTGACGATTGCCAGGTGATACAAGCAAACTCGAGTGAATATCTAAGAGACGGAGGGGAGAATTAGCAGGGATTTACCTGAGCGGAGAAGGTTGACCATTGAAGGAAAAACCCATCGGACAAAGGGAGGTATCAAAAGAGGAGAGTCACTACCTAACGATTTTTAAGGTGCGTTAGGGCACCTATTTGCAAATGAATCTTGTTTAACTGGTCTACATCACCAAAAATCGGGTAAGGGCTCAAGTTACCTAAAAAAGGAGGTGTTAGACACTCCTCGATGTCCACAATTGTGGGTCCCAGCCGAACTTAAATTATATGGATTAGTCTATGTGATCAAGTAAGCAAAGAGAATACAAAATCTAAGAATTTTATTACAAAGAGATCTTGAATAGAGAGGTACGACTATTTTGATTCTAATAGAAAAGAAAGAAAGGGGTGGGGGGAGGGGAGAGTCCTAAGTTTTTTAGCCTAAATGATCACCCCGTGCAACATAAATAATATTCCGCAACTCCCTTGAGATAGGGTGTTACTCATATTATTCAGCGGGCACAGACTATCATCTCATGCTACCCGATTACTATGTTAAAGTTGTTTACCTAAGAGCACTCTAATTTAATTCTAAGTCATGCCCTACACATGCACTACTTGTACCATACCTATGGTCCAGGAGGGTTTTGACCTCTATTTGGATGGTTCTAGACCTTATCTAGGTTGCTAAAAAAATACAAAACTAGGCGACAAACAAAACATATAAAGACTTCACATAAAGGCAATTAAGGGCTCACATTGACCTCCACACTTAAGCAGCAAATGCATACAAACACATATGCCAATTAGGAAGCTGCAGAATCAAGAATCTTAAATCTATAGACATGCTTTCTAGGCGATTTTTGAGTCAAAGTAGGGCATTTCAGATTCAGGATATTGCTCATAAACAGAATTATTCAGGTATTACAAGCTGACCATTGCAAGTTTTAAGTTACCAATTATGTTATGCCCAGGTGATCTACGCAATTGAGTATGAAACAATCTGTTGGGAAAAGTCCCAAAATTATTTATGTGTTCCTAACAGTGATGTTTAGGAAACAGTGTTTGAGTGGTCTAGTATTAACCAATTAGCGAGCATCTATTTTCTATAGGCAGGATCTCTAACGCACACCACTTTAAAGATTATTTTATCGTCATATCTTAATCCTATAGGCATAATTTCTAGATGATAAGCGCCAAGTAGAATAATTGGAATCCTATAAGCATGATTTCTAGTAGGCGATGAGAATTGACAGGAACATCAATGAGAAACTAATTCCTATAGGCAGGTTCTCTAATAACACATAACAATAAATATAATTGCAGCATTTGGGGTTTGCGGGCAGACATTGTGTGGTTGCGCTCTTCCTCTAATGTTATGATTTTTACAGTGTACATATAATTGAACTACAAGTCCTATAGGCATGTTATATACCCATTTTGCATGCAAACAAAAGTTATTATAGGCCCAATAATAAGTAAAAATACAAATGTTACACAACAGTGATAATAGACCTACAATAAGCTTGACATGAAATACCCAGCATTGTCTGGGCCTTCAATAACTCTGACACATCGTACCCAGGCCTCTAATATGGAGCCATATTGTCACGACCCCAAATTCTAAGTTGGCCGTGATGGAGCCTATCATGGAACTAGGCTAGCCAACAATCACACATTGACATATTATTTTCAAGATTTCCAAATCATTTCCAACATTTCATAAGCATTTTTAAATTTCTAAATTTTTTTAACAAAGCCAAATGAGATAAATAGTCTAACAACTATCCCCAAGACCTGGAGTCAACATGTCATGAGTATCTAAGAGTGGTACCAAAAATTGTACTATCATAGTACATCAAGTCACGGAACAAGGAACTAAATACAAAACAAGAAGGGGAAACAGAGATGCTGTGAACGCTGAACAGCTACCTCGATGTCCCAACTCCGGCTCCACATGTAGTAGGAAAACTAGATCTTGGTACCAGCACCTGAATCTGCATACAGGGGTGCAGGAGTAATGTGATACGCCAACTCAATAGTAATAAAAATAAATCAAGTCTGAACAGTAAGAAACACATAGGATCAATTCATCGATTCACAATAAGTACAGTCTTTATTCCCAACAGTGTACACATTAAACCAATACGCTTTAAAAGCCAATTTCAGTAAAATCCTTTGAAAAGTGTGGTTTCCAATGATTTCAGAAAAATGCCCAAGACGTTTTAGTGTAAAAATGAAATGAATCATAAATAGTTATTAAGGCAAAACAAGTATCATAAATCGCCCCTCGAGCAAATCATCACTTAGAATCAGTTGCTTAGCATGCCTCACAATCACTCAATATCAGCCCCGCGGGCAACCTTACTGTCACTCATGCCTCCCAATCACTCGTCACTCGGCACTCGCCACTCGGCACTCGACACTCGCATTCTATAGGTACCTGCGCTCATTGGGGTTGTACAGACTTCAGAGGGGCTCCTACAGCCAAATCGCTAATATCAAGCCATCTCGTGGCATAAATCACTTAGGCTCTCGGCCTCTCACATATCATAACAATGTAACATGCCGCGGCATGCATCCCGATCCATAATATCCTCACAATATTGGCTCTCAGCCTCACTCAGTCAAAAACTCTCAAAAAGGCCACTCAGGCCATCAATAAGCGGGGTACTCAACCCAAAACAATAGTTTATATCACAAATTAATGCAAACAAGTCTGAGTCTCGAAAATAGTTTAACATGAAATGACTGAGTGTAATCATAATCATTACGGTGAGGAATGTCAGAAAATGGCCCCCAAGGGGTCTAAACAGGTCGGCACAAGGCCCCAAACATGGCTTACAACCCAAATATATCAAAAGCATAAAAATACAATTTATCATGTGATTTAAAAGTAATTACGCAACTCAATAGTTGCCTCGGGAAGAACCAAGTTCAAATCCCCCATCACTGCACGCCACACACTCGTCATCCAACGTGTGTGTCACTCCAAAACAGCGAGAAGATGCTAAGTTCGGGGTTTCATACCCTCAGGACAAGGTTTATGGTCATTACTTACCTCAAACCTGCCCGAAACGCTACTCTGCGATACTCTTGCCTCTCGAATCGGCTCCCAAATGCTCCGAGTATATAAAAATCAGATTAATAACAATAAAATATGCTATGGAGACGAAACTCATTCAAAAACTATAAAAATTAGGCACAATTCCCGAAATCGGCCAAACTCGACCCCAGACCCACATCTCGGAATTCGATAAAAATTACAAAACTAGAATTCTTATTTCCTCACAAGTCTACCCATATCAAATTTACCAAAATCCGACCTCAATTGCCCACTCAAATCATCAAAAGAAATTCTCAAAATTTCCACCTATTTTCCCCCAATTTCCACTTTAATTCCTCAAATTAAATGATAAAAAGCAAGGCTAAATCATGGAATTCTCAAATATGATGGAAGAACACTTACCTCAAGAGCTCTACGGAAAATCTCTTCAATTTCCACCTTCTTCCGAGCTCTCTAATGGGTTTTTTCAAAAATAGACTAAACATTCGTTTTGAACTTAAAACTTTCTGCCCAGTCCTTTACTCTTCGCGTACGCGTCACTAGGACCACGTTCGCATAGAACATTCCAACAGGACCCTAATTTTACTCTACGCTAACACGACTTCTATCCCGTGAACGCGATGCACAACCTCCCCCAGACCCACACAAACGTATGGACCCAGTCGTGAACGCATAGGCCAATGGGCCTGGAGTCCTCAGATGCCTTCTACTCTACGAGAACACACTCACTCCACCGAGTTCGCGATGACCACCCATCTCACCACTCCACGTTTGCACCCCTTCGCCTGGGAACACATAGAAAAACTGGGCCCCCTTCCACACAACACTCTATACGAGCGTGAACTTCCCTCCGTTAACACATAGAGTAAAATTTCTCTACAGCAAAAACACTAGCAAACCAGCCATGTCCCAAAACCAAAAATTGATCTGTTAACCACCCGAGGCCCTCGGAACCTCAACCAAACATACCAGCACGTCCCATAACCTTATTCAAACTTAGTCGAGCCTTCAAAACACCAAAAACAATGCAAAAACATCAAATTCACCTCGGATTCAAGCCTATGAACTTTGAAACTTCTAAATTTCACCAAAGTTGCCGAAACCATCCAAAACACTTCTGATTGACCTGAAAATTTGCACACATATCCAAAGTGACACTATGAACCTGCTCCAACTTCCAAAATTCCTTTCCAAACCCGATAGTCTATTTTCCACTGCCGACCAAAAATCGCCAAAAACTAACTTTCGACAATTCAAGCCTAATTCTACACCAGACATCAAAACCACATTTCGAATAGACTCCTAAGTCCCAAATCACCTAACGGAGCTATACAAGCCATAAAATCTACATTTGAGGTCATTTACCAATAAGTCAACTCTCAGTTGACTTTTTCAATTATTAGGCTAATTTAAGAGACTAAGTGTCTCAATTATCACCACGACCACTCCGAACCCGAACCAACCGACCCCAACACATCATAAACAAGCTAAACAATGCATGGAAAAGCAGAAACAAGAATAACGAGGCTAATTCCACGGAACAACCGGCCGGGTCGTTACATTCTCCCACTCTTAAACAAACGTTCATCCTTGAACGAGTCTAGAAACATACCCGGAGTCTCAAACAAGTGAGGATATCTGCTCCGCATCTCCTGCTCGGTCTCCCAAGTGGCCTCCTCCACTGGCTGTCCTCTCCACTGCACCTTCACTGAAGCAATGTCCTTAGACCTCAACTTCCTGACCTGATGACCCAAAATAGCCTTTAGCTCTACCTCATATGACATATCACCCTCAAGCTGAAATGTGCTGAAGTCCAAAACATGAGACGGGTCACCAATATACTTCCGGAGCATCGAAACATGGAACACTGGATGAACACTCGATAAGCTGGGTGGCAAGGCAAGTCTATAAGCCACCTCTCCAATCCTCTGAAGCACCTCAAAGGCCTAATGAACCAGGGATTCAGCTTGCCCCTCTTCCCGAACCTCATAACACTCTTCATGGGCGACACCTTCAGCAGTAACTTCTCTCCCTCCATGAAAGACAAATCCCGCACCTTCCGGTCCGCATAACTCTTCTTCCTAGACTGCGCCGTGCGAAGCCGCTCCTGAATCAACTTCACCTTATCCAATGCATCCTGAACCAAGTTTGTGCCCAATAGCCTAGCCTCTCCCGACTCAAACCAACCAACTAGAGATCTACATCTCCTACCATATAAAGCCTCATACGGAGCCATCTGGATGCTCGACTGATACCTATTATTATATGCAAACTCCGCGAGTGGCAGAAACTGGTCCAATGAACCCCCAAAATCAATGACACAGCCACACAACATGTCCTCCAAAATCTGAATGGTAGGCTCTGACTTCCCGCCGGTCTGAGGATGAAACATTGTGCTCAACTCAACCTGAGTACCCAACTCTCTCTGCACGACCCTACAAAACTGAGATGTGAACTGAGTACCTCTATCGGAAATGATAGAAACTGGGACCCCATGCAATCGGAACATCTCCTTGATAAAGATCACAGGTAACCGCTTCGAAGAACATGTAGTACCAATATGAATGAAGTGCGCGGACTTGGTCAGCCGATCCACAATAACCCATAGAGCATCAAATCTCCTCGAAGTCCAGGGGAGCCCAACTACAAAGTCCATGGTAATCCGCTCCCACTTCCACTCAGGAATATCTAACCTATGAAGTAACCCACATGGCCTATGGTTCTCATACTTGACCTGCTGACAGTTGAGACACCGAGCCACAAACTCAACAATATCCTTCTTCATCCGCCTCCACCAATAATGTTGTCTCAGATCCTGGTACATCTTCGCGGTACCCGGATGGAATACCACGAGCTATGAGACTCTGCTAAAATTAACTCTCGAAGGCCACCCACGTTGGGCACACAAATACGGCCATGCATCCTCATAACTCCATCATCACCAATAATTACCTCTCTAGCATCACCTTGACGGACCCTGTCCTCAAGAACTAGCAAGTGTGGATCATCATACTGGCGTGCTCTGATCGATCATAAAGAGAAGACTTAGAGGATACACAAGCCAATACTCGTGGGGGATCTGATAAATCTAATCTCACCAACTGACCCGCTAAAGCCTGAACATCAAGTGCTAAAGGTCGCTTTGTTGTTGGAAGGTAGGATAGACTCCCCAAACTCTCTACTCTGCGACTCAGAGCATCTGCCACTACATTGGCCTTTCCCGGATGATATAGAATAGTGAGGTCATAATCCTTGAGAAGCTCCAACCATCTCCTATGACGCAAATTCAGGTCCTTCTGCTTAAGCAGATACTGCAAACTACGGTGATCATTGAAAATCTCACAATGCACTCCATACAAATAATGACGCCAAATATTCAAGGCGTGGACAATGGCTGCTAGCTCAAGATCACGCACTAGATAATTCTTCTCGTGCACCTTCAACTTTATGGACGCGTAGGCAATCACCCTACTATCTTGCATCAATACCGCTCCAAGGCCAACTCTCAAGGCATCACAGTAGACTGTATAAGAACCTGAACCCATAGGCAAAACCAACACCGGAGTTGTAGTCAAAGATGACTTGATCTTCTGAAAGCTCTCCTCACACTCCTCAGTCCACCTGAACGGAGCACCCTTCTGGGTCAGTCTGGTCATAGGTACTGCAATAGATGAAAATCCCTCTACAAAACGGCGATAGTACCCTGCCAAACCAAGGAAACTACGGATCTCAGTAGCTGATGATAGTCTAGGCCAACTCTGCACCGCCTCCACCTTCTTCGGATCCACCTTGATCCCATCACAAGACACTACATGGCCCAAGAATGCCAGTGAATCAATCCAGAACTCACACTTGGAGAACTTTTCATAAAGCTTCTTCTCCCTCAATCTCTGCAACACTACTCTCAAATGCTGAGCGTGCTCCTCCTGGCTACGAGAATACACTAGGATGTCATCAATGAATGCAATAACAAAGGAATCCAGATACGGCTGAAACACATTGTTCATCAAATGCATGAACGCTGTTGGGGCATTGGTCAGCCCAAAAGACATCACCATAAACTCATAATGGCCATATCTAGTCCTAAAGGCAGTCTTCGGGATGTCAGAGTCCCGAATCTTTAGCTGATGATACCCAGATCTCAAGTCAATCTTAGAGAACATTCTAGCTCCCTGAAGCTGGTCAAACAAATCATCAATACAAGGCAAAGGATACCGGTTCTTCACTGTAATCTTGTTCAGCTGCCGATAATGAATACACATACGTATATAGCCATCTTTCTTCTTCACAAACAACATCGGTGCACCCCAAGGTGACACACTAGGCCGAATGAACCCTTTATCTAGGAGTTCCTGAAGCTTCTCTTTCAATTCCTTCAACTCCACTGGTGCCATACGATATGGAGGAGTAGAGATAGGCTGAGTTCCTGGCACCAGGTCAATACCACAATCAATATCCCTGTCCGGTGGCATGCCTGGAAGGTCTGCAGGGAACACGTCCAGAAACTCATGGACCACAGGAACAGAATCAACAGTAGGATTCTCAACACTAACATCCCTCACAAAAGCCAAATACGATAAACATCCCTTCTCAACCATACGCTGAGCCTTCAGGTAAGAAATTACCCTGCTAGGCACATACTCAGTATAACCTCTCCACTCAACCCTCAGAACTCAGGAATAGCCAAGGTCACGGTCTTAGCGTGACAATCAAGAATAGCATGATACAAGGACCACCAATCCATGACCAATATCACATCAAAATCAACCATGCTGAGTAACAATAGGTCTACTCGGGTCTCCAAACCCCCAATGGATACCACACACGACAGATACACACGGTCAACAACAATAGTATTGCCTACCGGAGTCGACACATGAACAAACGTAACTAAGGACTCACGGGGCATATATAGAAAATGGGAAAAATATGACGAAACATAAGAATATGTGGAACCAGGGTCAAATAAGGCCAAATCATCTCGATGACAGACTGAGATAATACCTGTGATCACTGTATCGGAGGCCATAACATCTAGCCTGGATGGAAGTGCATATATATGAGCCTGACCTTCACCTGCTCGACCTCCCTCACTAGGGTGACCTCTAGCTGCCTGAACCCCGCCCCTAGCTACCTGGGCGGGTGGTGAAGTGACTGGAGCTGAAGTTGAGGGCTGACCCCTCTGCTGGAAGAACTACCAGAACGACGAGGACACTGCCTCCACACATGTCCAAACTCTCCACACTCAAAGAAACTCCCTGGAGCTAGAGATGGGGACTGAAGGGAACCCCTGGCACTAGGATAGCCACTGGATGAACCATGCATAGAAGAACCCTAGAATGGTGATTCTCTGGAGGTGCTTTGAGCTAGAAGGGCACTAAATGAAGAGCGACCCGGATGAGAACTGCAGGGACCCTGCCCCGATGATGCACCACTATAAGCTAGGTGAACCGGCTGAGGAGGCCTAAATGAATGGCCTCTACCATGCTGAAACTGCCCTCTGGAAGGAGCACCAGTGAAACTACCAGACCCACAAGGCCTCTTGGCCTCCCTCTCCTCTCGCTCCAGACGGCAAACTGACTTAATGTCCCGAGCAATATCAACAACCTGCTCGAAAGTAGCGCATGATACCCTCTCTCTAGCCATCAAAATAGCGCTGATAAGTGAGTCCATCCACGAACCTCCTGATCCTCTCCCTATAAGTAGGGACTAACTCGGTATCATGATGAGCCAACTCTAAAAAATGCATCTCATACTGTGTCACCGATATCTCCCCCTGACGCAGCTGCTCAAACTGCCTGCGCTACTCCTCCCTATGAGACTGGGGAACATACTTCTCCAAAAAGAAAGTGGAGAACTGTTACCAGGTGAGGGGTACTACACCAACAGGCCTACGCCTCTCGAAAGACTCCCACCAAGTGAAAGAAGCACCAGAAAACTGAAATGTAGCAAACTAGACCCCACTAGTCTCCAGAATCCTTGCAGTACGAAGCATCCTTTGACACTTATCCAGAAAACCCTGGGCATCCTCTCCCTCAGTACCGCTGAATGTCGGAGGCTGAAGTCTACTAAACCTCTCCAGCCTACGCTGCTCATCATTTGGCATAGCTCGAACCACGAAGTTCTGAACTAGAGCAACCGGCTGGGCTGGAACTACCCTCAGTGTATGAAAGCCATGTACAACCTGCTCAGGTGTCCAGGCAGCTGGAGTCTGAGTACCTCCCCCGGCCTGAGAAGTAGCGGCAGTAGTAGAACAGCAACTGCCTGTGCAAGGCTAGTAAATACTGTCAAGATCTGAGCAAGGGTCTCCTGAAGACCCGGAATAACAATGGGCACTGACGGTGCCTGAGCCTTTCCCGCTGGAATATCCACGGTGGGAACCTGATCCTGAATGGTAGGTGAATCCACTGGTACTGCCTCAGCTGCTGCACATGCTGGTCCCCTACCTCTACCGCGACCTCGACCGTGGCCTCAACCTCTCGCTGGTATAGCTGGTGTCTGGTCACCCTGATCGGTAGCGCGTGTCCTCACCATCTGTGAGAGAATGAAACAACCTGAGTTTAGATTTCTAGAATCAACAGAATGGCACGACAGAATTCAAGAAAATGAGATTTTTTCTAAGGGTTCTGTAGCCTCTCGAAGATAAGTACAGACGTCTCCGTACCGATCCGCAAAACTCTACTAAACCTGCTCATGACCGTTGAGTCCTATGTAACCTAGGTTCTGATACCAACTTGTCACGACCCCAAATCATAAGCCGGTTGTGATGGCGCCTATCATAGAACTAGGCTAGCTAACAATCACACATTGACATATTATTTTCAAAATTTCCAAATCATTTCCAATATTTCATAAGCATTTTTAAATTTCCAATTTTTTTTTAACAAAGCCAGACGAGATAAATAGTCTAACAACTATCCCCAAGACTTGGAGTCAACATGTCATGAGCATCTAAGAGTGGTACCAAAAGTTCTACTGTCATAGTACATCAAGTGTCGGAACAAGGAACTAAATACAGAACAAGAAGGGGAAACAGAGATGTTGTGAACGCTGAACAACTACCTCGATGTCCCAACTCCGGCTCCACACGTAGTAAGAAAACTAGCACTCGGTACCAACACCTGAATATGCACACAAGGGTGGAGAGAGTAATGTGAGCACGCCAACTCAGTAGTAATCAAAATAAATCAAGTCTGAACAGTAAGAAACACATAAGATCAATTCAATGGTTCACACTAAGTACAGTCTTTATTCCCAATAGTGTACACATTAAATCAATACGCTTTAAAAGCAAATTTTAGTAAAATCCTTTGAAAGTGTGGTTTCCAATGATTTCAGAAAAATGTCCAAGAAGTTTTAGTGTAAAAATGAAATGAATCATAAATAGTTACTCAACAAAAACAAGTATCATAAATCGCCCCTCGGGAAAATCATCACTCAGAATCAGTCGCTCAGCACGCCTCACAATCACTCAGTATCAGCCCCGCAGGCAATCTTACTGTCACTCATGCCTCCCAATCACTCGTCACTTAGCACTCAGCACTCGCACTCAGTAGGTATCTGGGCTCACTGGGGGGGGGGGGGGGGGGGAAAAGCCCCCGGGGGGCACCC
>ML249952.1:0-12650 GCA_005239495.1 Nicotiana undulata
CCCCCCATTCATTGTCTTAACCTGTATATATACACTAGGTGTTATCCTTTACCCAACAGTCCTTGACCGGTGTACTGTAGTCTGCTGTAGGCGCTTCAGGCCGACTTCCCTAAGCGCCACAACATATGCTACGCCGTAAAGGCCCTATGGTGATTCGGCCTCGGCCATGACCCTCATCGTTATGCTGTCTTGTGCGCACAATCATGGCTCAGTTACCTTCTTGCCATTCCCTTAGAGGCCATTCTCGCGTGGTCAGATTTCGACCCATACAATTAGTCCTTCCGCCTATTGGGGTCGCCTTTGGACGAGCACGATGGGCGGACCTCGTCACTTCGAACACTTCGAGAAATCTGAGTGTTTTGGGCGATGGACGAGCATTTCTTAGGGGGCCGACGATGTGATGTTTCGAGAGAGTCGTCATACCGGTGTGTTAGTTGAAATGACATTAAATTCGTCAGGTGTCATTATGGCATATGTTCGCTGGGTGTCGCATCGTTTCCCGTGCCTCACCCGTTACTTTTTATAAAAAAAAGGTGGCACTTCATTTCTCAAACTGGAGTATTCATGTCTCTATAAATAGGAGAGCTTCTCATTCGAATGTAGCATTTACCAAATCGTTCTCAAGAAGATCTTAAAAGCATTTGCTCTTCCCTCCCAGTTCACATTTCTTTTCTCGCCGGCAATCCCTGTGACTGTTACCCTTCTTTCTTTATATCTACGATTTGTGCAATTATGCGAGGTGATGTCCAGTACTTCTTCTAACCCTAAACGAGTCACTGATGCTCCGGTGCCGGAAAACGTCGTGTTTCCCTTCGAAGAGGGAGCGAGTTTGGTGGAAGACGAGAGTCTTCCGACAATAGATGAGATGGTGCCCCGCCTGGGGAAGCCAAGGACAAACTTCATGAGCACCGCCAAAGATGAGCCCGCACCTGTGCTTTCTACGATGGATGTTGCGGCACTCGCGGCATTCAAAATCAAACAGAGAATCCCCAAGCATATCGAACTCGTTCCGGCGGGAGACGATATAGTTCACTTACACCGCCCAGGGTACTGCGCGTTCAACGCATACCCTTTTATTATTGGGTACACACCTCCCCTTCCCTCACTGGCGGCGGACTTCTGCCGAATTTATGAGGTGTGCCCGGCTCAGCTCACCCCATACATCTACAAACTCTTCTTAATGCTCATCAAGTATGCGAGTTTGGCCGACCGTGGGTTTTCTCTTCAACATTTGCTGCATCTCTTCGTCCCCAGTTTTCAGAGGGGCTCCATGCTACATCTCCGTCATCGAGGTACCAAAAGCTTGGTGATCGAAATGGATGACAGGACCAATCGTCGCTTCTGGGAGAGCTTCTTATATGTCCGCACAGAGCATGTAGTGTCTAACCCCGACGAGTTCCCTGAGACGTGGAATTTTGCTCGTATGTCTTTCTTTCTTTTTCCTTTTTCACAATGATGATTGGTTGTTCTCATCTAGTGATCATGTTGATTGTTGTTTGCGCTTGTTTTCTTTTTTGTTGTTACAGTCGAGAGGCTACCCCCCGCATGTTGATGATATTCGTGGACGGGTGAGTGCGGTTCTTCCTCATACAGTGGGAATTAGTGCATGGGCACCTCAACCCCCACGGTGGGAATTACAGTCGAAAGGTTTGGGCGAAAGCCTTCAGCCGGTAAGTCGACTTGTCTTTCGTCTATTCTTTGTCTTACGTCTCCTTTGCCTTACATCATTTCTGTGTCGATTTTCTCGTTGACAGGTCGGAGAGGATCAAGAAGGGCAAAGGCTCCCACCCTTGCCTTCCATTAACCGGCTTCTTCGGCCCGACCCGTATTAGCGACAGCTGCGGACAAGGGCATCCAGAATATAGCGCTTCCGCGGATTACGTCGGACACCTCAACCCCCACGGCTCGCTCGACGGACGAGCTTTCTCATAATGATGGCAATGTGTCCCCATCGAATAGGCAGAGGATAACGTCAGAGGGGACGTCCTCGGTGAAGCGCCTTTGGGGGTTAACCCCGTTTTGGCAGAACCTGAAGCTGGAGGCGATGCCAGCCCGGGAATGGATGCGATTCCGATTTCGGGCGAGGAAAGGGCCGCTGTGGCACCAGAGCGAAGTTTAGTTGCTGTTGTAGTTACTCCAAGTGGACCATCGACGTCTCGGCAAGCTCGTGCCTCCTCTTCGACTGGTGAGAGGTTGAAGGGCGTGGTGGTGGACGACTATGAGTGTGATCAGGACATCAACTTTGAGGACATGCGAATGTTCGAGGAAGGCTCTACTAGGGTCGATGTGAGGGCAGGAGGCCCTTCCCGCATGCTTGAAATCCTGTCAGACTTTAATCTGTTGCAGGATACAGTGGATTTGGTGGAGCAATTCGACCTTTTATGTTCCGCCGCTGAGAGCAGGACTCTGTGAGAGATTAGCAACTCTGGCTTGTCACGCGGTGTGGCTAGAATGGCCTTAAGGGTGAGTTTCTTGTCTTTACTTTTTTTTTCATCCTTCATTTTTGTTGATTCTTCCTCCCTTTTTCTTTTTGCTTTAGACTTATATGTTGGAGATTGAAAGCGCTCGTCGGACCGAGATGCGGGCTGAAGTCTTTCTGAAGATGGCCGCAAAATACCTCCGGTATCGCAACAGGTGCCGAGAGATGCACATGCGTCTTAGAGCGGGAGGTGATGCTCAGTCTCTCAGGAAGGATTTGGAGAAAAAGGACGAGGACCTGATGCGGTCTATCCGCAGGTGCAATGAGCTCGAGGATCTGCTTAGGGTTAAGGATGAGGAGCTCGAGGTGGTCAAGGGTGTCGCGGTGGAGTGCGAGGACCTTCAGGCGAAGGTGTCATCTTTGTGAACTAAGCTCGAGAAAAATGCCTTTAGAATTGCTAGTCTAAGTGAGGAACGGACCGAAAAGGTGGCTGACTTGGAAAGAAAGGTGATAAAGTTAGAGAGGGACGATGGTTCCCGAGTAGCGGCTGCGATGAAGGCGGAGGCACTGAAAGATATTGTGCGCGTCCTCGGATCCGAATGAGAGGCTGAGAGGGAGATGGCCACGATGAAGGAGGCTAGGCTCGAAGAGCGGATCGACGAACTTGAGCGGGATTCATCGAATCTGGGTGAAAAAGTGGTGGCTCTGGAAGCCGAGAAGGCACAACTATTGACTCAGGCCCCTTAAGAAGATGCCCCTGTTGTTGTTCCTCGTCGCCTGTATGAGATGTGGGTCCATGTTGAGGCCCAACGAGATATTTATAAGGATTTGTGGACGGCAGGAAGTATCCCTGAGGCTGCTTTTGAGGTTGCTTGCGCAAAGGCGCGCAAGGATCGTCTTGCCTGCAACTACAATCTCGCGACACTAGAGATCGATGTGGTGCTGAGGTTGAAGATGGGTTCTCTGATGGTGATAGTGCTAGTGGGGACGACGACGGAGATGCGGCAGAGTGAAATTTCTGTGGTCTTTTGGTACTTGTTCTTTTTTGTTCTTTTCTTAGGTGTTGTTCATCGCTGTAATGGTTATTTTTGGGGCATGTTTGGGCCTATTGTGAAACGCTGTATGTATGCAAGTTTCGAATAAGATTCAATTTGTCTTAGGCTGCATGTCTGTGGCTCTTTTTTTTTTCTTCCTTTCCTTTTTGAAAAGGGTCTTCGGACTCTCTCGTGATGAGTCCCTGTTTTTAAATCGGGAATTTGGCGGGATCAAAACTTGCTTTATTCGAGCGAAGTCTGGTTTTTTAGTTGGTTCGAGTGAGGTCGAATTTACTTGATTCAAGCGAGGTCGAATTTACTTTATTCGAGCGAGGTCGAATTTACTTTGTTCGAGGCGAGGTCGAATTTACTTGATTCGAGGCGAGGTCAAAATTACTTTATTCGAGTGAGGTCGAATTTACTTGATTCGAGTGAGGTCGAATTTACTTGATTTGAGCGAGGTCAAATTTTACTTTGGCGATTCGAGCGAGGTAGAATTTACATTATTCGAGCGAGGTCGAATTTACTTGATTCGAGTAAGATCAAATTTACTTGATTCGAGCGAGGTCGAATTTACTTTATTCGAGCGAGGTCAAATTTTACATCGAATTTTACTTTGGCGATTCGAGCGAGGTCAAATTTACTTGATTCGAGCGAGGTCGAATTTTACTTTGGCGATTCGAGCGAGATCGAACTCACTTTATTCGAGCGAGTCAAATTTTACTTTGGCGATTCGAGCGAGGTCAAATTTTACTTTGGCGATTCGAGCGAGGTCGAATTTACTTTATTCGAGCGAGGTCGAATTTTACTTTGGCGATTTGAGCAAGGTCGAATTTACTTTGGCGACTCGAGCGAAGTCGAGTTTTACTTTGGCGACTCGAGCGAAGTCGAGTTTTACTTTGGCGACTCGAGCGAGGCCGAGTTTTACTTTGGCGACTTGTGGAGTGGTGTAAAAGTATCGCGCGCTACCTTGCTTTTTATTGGAGTTTCATGCGTTGGTTTATGCATGCACCGGGGTGAGTCCCAGTCTGTATAGTTCCTTCATCGCTCGGCCTGCAAAGGCCGTCGACAGGGCGGGCGATGAATTCATATACGATTTGATGTATAAGGCCGGGTGACTGGGTGTTGCATCACTATGGCAAGGACGCAGGAGAGCTCTTGGTACCCACGTCCTGCCTGTGTTGAGGAATCTTTGAGCTTGTCGCGCAGTCCCTTGCTTATGGAGATTGTTGCTTAACGAGGCTCGTTCTGAGCCGTTTGTCCATTATTTGCGCTACGGCATGGTGTGGGGGTTCTTCTCGATTTTCCCGCCGCTGTAGGGGAGAATTTAGAGCCGGTATGTCGGATAGTCATTGCCCATGTACTCGGGGTGGAGTCCCTGCTCTTCGTTCCACTCCTTTTTATAAAAGGAATAACGAGTTAGAGGTATAAGGGACCGTTTGTTACCTTGGTTGGCTGGTTAGTTGATGAATGAGGGAGATTGGTCGCGTTTCCCTCTCCGGTTGCACTCTTTAGACCTGGTGTCGGCTTCATAGCCAGCCTCATCATTATTTGAGCTTGAGTGTCCCGTGGGAGGGTGGTTTGCTCCGCCCGCTAGGTCCTCGAGTTCATGTCTTGGTTTGTTTCAATCCCGGACACGCCAAGTTAACAGTAACATAAGTTATACCAACGCACATATGAAGATCATTTTAACAGTAAGTTGTACAACAAGCATCGTCTCATATAGTAAGATTACTATGTGCGGGGTGCTAACCTGGAAGCGAGATTACGGGTGCGCTTGATGTGAAATAGTCACAGCTCCACTGCTTGGGCTTACGCACGTAATGTGACAGAGTTGCTGTTGTGGCGCAACGTAGGTGTTGCGTATAAGCCAGGCATAGCTCCGGTTTCGTGTGAGGATTTACTCTTGATTGGTTTTGGTGGATCTAGAGGGAACTAAGGCTTTGGCTAGAAAACCGCCACAGAAGGCGCCAAATTGTTTTACCAGAAAAGTGTTAACCTTTTCTTAAAACGAATTAATAAATAAAATGGAGGGCAAATCATAACCAAAGATAATTAGCTCTAGATCGAGGGGTATTGAATAGGACAAATCGGGAATAACGAAGTTTGCGAAGTTGTCAAAATTATAAAAGACGTTAAGTAAACATAATGAGCTTGCATTCTCAATACAATCATTCTATAGTATTGTCACGATCCAAATTCCAAACCTTAGGGATCGTGATGGCGCCTAACACCACACTTGCTAGGCAAGCCAATGTTAGAGTTCGCTCAATTATTTCCGTTAATTAATCACTTAAACAGGATAGACCAATTTTAAATTGAACTTGATCCAATGGATTTCAATAAATACTTCCGAATATAAAATAAAAATAATAATAAATTAAGCCGAGCCACGAACTAATTATATAAATAAATCTAGAACTACCCTAGAGTCCAGGGTCACAATTCACGAACTACTAAAGAATACTACAAATAATGGGCTGAAAGAAATAGTGTAACTGTTCTGAATAATATAAAACAGTATATGTAAAAATAGGAGAAGACTCTCGGAATCTGCGAACGCCGGCAGATGTACCTCGTGTATCCAAATGAATAGTTAGTCGTCCTGAAATCCCCTAATGCTGACTAGTACCTGGATCTGTGCAAAAGAGCACAGAGTGTAGTATCAGTACAACCGACCCCATGTACTGAGTAAGTGCCGAGCCTAACCTCGGCGAAGTAGTGACGAGGCTAAGGCTGGGCTTTAACAATATAGTCGATAACAATATTAAATAACAAAGCAGTAGAGAAGTCTAAACAAACAAACAAATAAATGCTGCAACAATTTTTTACAACTCAGCTGCCTTTTTCAGATCTCAGCTATAACCAATCCTTAAATAAATTTACAAATTTACAAACTTTAGCTTTAAATAAAACAAATAGTGCCAAAATATATAAAGAATAGTAAAATAAATATTTAAGCTTTTCAAACTTTATTTCTTTTTGAAAATCAGAAAAAAATATAAATGTCCTCCCTTAGCGCTCCTTGTTGCGGCGTGCAACCCGCTCCCACCTGTCCTCCCTTATTGCTCCTTCCTAAATATATCACCCTTATTACTCCTGTTGCGGCGTGCAACCCGATCCCACATGTCCACCCTTATCACTCCTTGTTGCGGCGTGCAGCCTGCTTCCACTAGACATATCATATCAATTTATTCATAAATTTCACAATTCAGGCCAAGCCTTTCACAATATTTTTATTTCAATAATTATAAATAATAAACTGCATTTTTCTCATAACTTCATCAATATCCTCTCAACCATGAAACCAACAGGAACATAAGAATATCAATATTTATTTCGTAAAGCAATGCAAAGCTCCTCAACCGTTTTATATCACAGGGGAGTCAATTCAAACAATCAATATTTTTCCAAAAATAGTCACAACAATATCTAAAACCAAACTAATCTGGCCAAATAGTCATGGAAACAATAACGAACATATAACAAGTAAAACCATAATCAAATAAGTGAGGAACGGGAAGGGGATCATGTTCAACAGACACTTTGGGTGGTGCATAGGTATTCGTCACCTCACCTATACACCACACCCATGCTTTTCACATAACAAACAAGTGGGGAGTCCTATTCCCTCAAGCCAAAGTTAGACCAAACACTTACCTCAATTCCGCAGGCCACTCACTGCTCAATTATCGCTTTTCCTTTTGAATTCACCTCTAACTTGCTCGAATCTAATCACAATTAACTTAATATCATTAACTAATGCTAAAGGAACTTACTTTATTGAATAATATAATTTTCCCAAGTTTTCTATAAAAAAAAGAAGTGAAAACCCGACCCCGGGCCCTTTTGGTCTAAACTCGGGGTTCGGACTAAATTACGTTTACCCATTCACCCACGAACCCAAATATTCTATTAGTTTTGAAATCCGACCTTAATTTGATATAAAAATTTAATTTTTACAAAACTCCCTAATTCTACCCAAATCCTAAATTTTTACCATAGAAATCCTTTGTTTTTGCTTTAAAAGTGGTGCAAAATAGTAAGGAATTGAAAGAACAAGGTTTGGAATTGATTACCTATGAATTGGGGATGAAGATTGTTGAAGAAAACTCGTTTTTAGGGCTGGAACCTCGAAATATTGGAGAAGAAAAAGGTTTGCCCGTTTTTAATATATTTTCTGCCAGCTATTCTGCCTCGTTTCTCGTGCCAAACGATCCCTAAACTCGATTTTTATATTTCCAATGGATTCCTTGTGAAAATATAGTCAAGTTAGGCTTTTGAATCACTCAATTTGACCTTATAATGAAGGAGATATGTAGGTTTTAATATTTGCAGTTAGTGCAGATTTTTAATACGCCGTCATGGGTAATTTCGTCATTAACCTGAAACATCTGGCAACCTTAGTAAAATGACATAAAATCCTCATACGATGTCCAAATTCGATGATTTTTTTATACGGGTCCGTAATTACGATACAGATCTAATACTTCATTCAAAACATAAATCGGAGCTCATTTGTTCAATATAATATTATTTATGCTTGAAGAAACGACGTCGAAGCATAAGAAAGAACGAGCGCAACACAACCCAAACCTATTTGAAACTCACCCGAGCCCTCGATGCTCTAAAATCAAACATGCACGCAAGTCTAGATGCATCACGCGGACTTGCTTGTGCGATTAAATCATGAAAATAACATGTAAAACTATTAATTAAACCTCAAAACTCATTATTTTCCTCAAGAACACTTATAGTTCATAACCTTTCAATCGGCTGTCCGAATCACGTCGAAAAGAACTCCGTTTTCCACCAAATTTCACAGGCAAGGCCTAAATATCATAAAAAATCTTTACCGGCCTCTGGAACCAAAATACGGGCCCGATACCAATGACTTTATACATTAATTCTTTTCTTTATTCATAAATATTTCAGCAAAACAATTTCTTTCAAAAATTGATTTCTAAGGCTTGGGACCACAGAATTCATTTCCGGGCATACGCCCGAGTCCCATATTTTACTGCGGACCTCCCAGGATCGTCGGAACACGGATCCGGGTCCGTTTACTCAAATGTTGACCAAAGTCATCTTTTATCAAATTTAAATTCTAAAAATCACTATTTCTCATATTTTCACATAAAAGCTTTCCGGTTTCACGCCCGGACTGCGCACGCAAATAGAGGTATTTAAAATTAATCTTTTTTTGGCTAATAAGACAAGAACGGAGGCTTAATTCATAAAATGACCCCTTGGGTCATCACAATCTCCACCTCTAAAACAAACGTTCGTCCTCGAACGGACATAGAAAATTGCCTGAATTGGCGAACAGATGTGGATATTTACACTGCATGTCCGACTCGGACTCCCAATTAGCTGCCTCAACGGGTTGGCCTTTCCACTGCACTCGAGCTGAAGGAAAACTATTATACCTTAACTGACGAACCTGCCGGTCTAAATTGGCTACCGGCTCCTCCTCATAAGTCAAGTCTTTGTCCAATTGGACAGAGCTGAAATTTAACACATGGGACAGGTCACCATGATATTTTCGGAGCATAGACACGTGGAATACCGGGTGAACCGAGGATAACCCTGGAGGCAATGCAAGTCTGTAAGCTACCTCCCCCACCTTATCAAGAATCTCAAACGGCCCGATATACCTAGGGCTCAACTTACCCTTCCTCCCAAATCTCATAACACCCTTCATGGGCGACACACGAAGCAATACTCTCTCTCCAACCATGAATGTCACATCACGGACCTTTCGATCAGCGTAACTCTTTTGCCTAGACTGAGCTGCACGAAGTCTCTCCTGAATAATCTTGACCTTATCTAAGGCCTTCTGAACTAAGTCTGTCCCCAACAACCGAGCCTCTCCCGTCTCAAACCATCCCACTGGCGATCTGCACTGTCTACCGTATAACGCCTCATAAGGAGCCATCTAGATGTTCGACCGATAACTATTATTATAAGAAAATTCTGCTAACGGCAAGAACTGATCCCATGAACCTCCAAAGTCAATAACACAAGCGCGGAGCATGTCCTCCAATATCTGAATGGTACGCTCGGACTGATCGTCAGTCTGAGGGTGAAATGCTGTACTCAACTCTACTCGGATACCCAACTCACGCTGGACTGCCCTCAAACAGTGAAAAGTAAACTGCGTACCCCGATCAAAAATGATAGACACGGGCACCCCTTGAAGGCGAACAATCTCCCGAATATACAACTCAACCAACCGCTCTGAAGTATAAGTACTAGTCACCGGAATGAAGTGTGCTGACTTAGTCAGCCTATCCATAATAACCCAAACCGCATCGAATTTCCTCTGAGTCCGTGGGAGCCCAACAACGAAGTCCATAGTGATACGCTCCCACTTCCACTCAGGAATCTCTATCTGCTGAAGCAAACCACCAAGTCTTTGATGCTCATACTTTACCTGCTGGCAATTTAAGCAACGAGCCACATAAGCCACAATGTCCTTTTTCATCATTCTCCACCAATAATGTTGTTTTGAATCTTGGTACATTTTTGCTGCACCTGGGTGAATAGGATACTTGGAGCTGTGAGCCTCCTCAAGGATCAATTCACGGAGGCCATCAACATTAGGCACACACAACCTTCCCTGTATCCTCAAAACGCAATCATCTCCAACTGTAACCTGCTTGGCACCCCCGTGCCAAACCGTGTCCCTAAGGACCGCCAAATGTGGGTCATCATCCTGCCGCTCTCGGATGCGATCAATTAGAGAGGACCGAGCGACAGTACAAGCTAGGACACTGCTGGGCGAAATATCCAACCTCACGAACTGATTAGCCAAAGTCTGAATGTTTGAAGCCAACTGTCTCTTGCCAACTGTAATATACGCAAGACTTCCCATACTCACCACTTTTCTACTCAATGCATCGGCCACCATATTGGCCTTCCCCGGGTGATACAATATAGTGACATCATAATCTTTTAACAACTCTAACCACCTCCGTTGCCTCAAATTTACATGTTTCTGCTTGAATAAGTACAGGAGGCTGTGATGGTCAGTAAAAATCTCACACGGCACGCCTTAAAGATAATGCCTCCAAATTTTCAAAGCATAAACAATAGCCGCCAACTCTAAATCATGAACAGTGTAATTCTTCTCATGGACTTTCAACTGACGAGACGCATACGCAATCACCCTGCCATCCTGCATCAACACTGCTCCAAGGCCAAAACTCGAGAAACATCACAATACACCGTGAAAGAACCCGAATCTGTTGATAACACCAACACCGGTGCTGAAGTCAAGGCTGTCTTGACCTTCTGAAAGCTCATCTCGCACTCATATGACCATTTAAATGGGGAACCTTTCTCAGTCAATTTGGTCACTGTGGCTTCTATGGATGAGAACCCTTCAACAAAACGAAGGTAATAACCCGCCAAACCCAAGAAACTCCCTAATATCCGTAGCTGTAGAGGGTCTAGGCCAGTTCTTGGCTGTCTCAATTTCCTTAATAGTTGTTCATAGTCAGTTACAAAATTATCAATTAGCTTCACGTTAACAATAGAAAGTCTCCTTTCAACACCTCACATTACCGATAACGAGATACGATGTTTGAAGACCTCGTAATTATATACCCGAATTGACGTGTCTCATTTAACGCCATATGGGCGGGCACCTACCTTGTAGGTTAAAGCTCAATAATTATAGCACAAATTTGGCAAATTATGCACAGATAGTTAATTAAGTAATTAATTNAAGAATTTCCATCACAAGGATCTCATCTTTACATACTTCCATCGCGGCTCGTAGCCCATTTTAAATATACCAAATCATATTAAAACGCGAGGATCTCGTCCTCAATTCTGAATCACAAGTAATATGCATATCGCCACTCGAAACCTTCCTTTCCTTCTTTTAAATATTTTCTGTTAAACAAAATTACAACATGTAATGATAGACACAGTTATCTTCATAGACTTTCTCAATACAAGTATTCATATTTGTAGATTTTAGAGTTATGAAGCTCACCCGAGAAAGGAGCATATTAGAAGAATTTTATTAGATACGCATAACCGAATTAAGTTCAGGAAATCATCACTTTATAATAATTAGAGATTGTTATTGTAATGGCACTATTTAATAAAACGGCCTTATCCATACCATAGAAAATATATCAACAGGCTGGGTCTCCACCTCTAGGAATCTGACCTCCACTTTCAACATTCCGACCCCTTTTTCCCTAGCTGGTCATGTAAGTTGAGTTGTAACTCCAATAGGGCACGTAGCCTGAGTGCTCTGATGAAATTATTCATCTGCTCATACCGGGTTTATACAAAATAACTTGGAATAACCGTTGTAGGAATCCCGTAGTGGTGGTGCATTAAAAGAACTCATTGAAGCACCCCGAGTAATCAGATATACCGACTAGGCTGGTCGGCTGCCCGAGCCCTTGCCGAAATAATTTGTTATTGCAAAGCTAAATCCACTAAATCTTTAGAACCTCGAGACCTCTTAGTCTCCTTAGCTTCCTCTTTTCCTCATCCCGGGAACATTCTAACATCTAAGCAATTTCTACCACTAGTCGAAATGAAGTATCAACTTGCCCTGAGTCGTACAATTTTTATTTTTTTTACAATCATAATTGAGTCCTTTAATGAGTCTGGGGACTCGCCCTCTGTCTATATGAACTGAAGTAGGAGTATGACGGCTATCTTATCAAACTTGATGGCATATTCTGACACCGTCATAGTGACCTGACGCAACCGTTCAAACCCTATGTGCCACGCATTATGGAGAGTCCGAGAACAAACTCTTTCACAAGTATTTGTGAGAACTGAGTCAAGTAGTTGGTGTTGCAATGGCTGGTCGCCCTCTTCGTAGGCTTACGACAAACACCGGCGGCCAATTTCTTCTTTTACAATGCTGACTCAACACTGCTGAGCTACCCCATTTATTCATATGCTCTTCGTTATTCTTTGGGGTTACTCTTATCCTTATTGATGCACAATGATCCCAAAGGTAAGGCCCTATACAGATAATTCTTGGCACGAACCATATAGTCTAGAAGTTTGTCAACCACTGTACTCCCTCTGGAGCACCCCAAAATTCGCAACTGTGACTTCCACGTTGAGTAGACCTTCTGTTGATTTAAAGTTTGTTGAATATATTCTTTGGTACTGAGGTATAGGGTTATTAAGGAGGCAGACATACCGAAATTCCC